>VXAA01003910.1:61120-78068 GCA_013399115.1 Anseranas semipalmata | reverse complement strand
CCCGCCCGCTCCCGTCCCGCAGGCGGCCGTTGGACTCCCTGAGGGGAGCGCGGCGCGCGGGGGCGCCTCAGGCCGGAGCCGCCCTACGCACACCTATAAACCGCAAACGGGGGAAAAAAACAACTCCTGCCTTGTTCAGGCAGCGGGGAACGGTGCCAGGACGAAAGGGGGTGGCTAGAGTAATCCTCTGAAGAAGCAGCACAAGCCCGGGCCCAGGTACTGTCAGCTCGAGGCCGCTTGACAGCCGGCGGTTGTTCTGCCCCGCGAGCGCGGCCCGTCGGCGCGCGGGGGCGGCTGGCGAGGCTCCTGCCGCGGCGGGGAAGAGCTGAGGCAGCGCAGGGACAGGGCAGGGCGGGCGGGCGCGGTTTGATCGTGTGGTAGAGGGAAGGCGTGAGGAGCCGGGCCGCGGCGCACAGTCTGGGGCAAGCCGGGCAGCACGCCTGTCCTGCCCAAAGAACAAAGTCACCCGTACCTCTGGGCACACCCAGGCTGTCTTCAGCGTTTTGGATGATCTTCACAGTGTCTTCACTTAAACTTGAAGTATCACACAAGGTATTTGCAGATTTCCAGAATGTTCTGCATACGTAGTGAGAACTGAAGTGCTGCCATGCTGCAGCGTGTCTCCCCGAGCCATGTGTGAGTGAGGGAAGGCTAGGTGCTAAGGACCCAAGTTTTACAAGTATGTCATTACAAAAAAAGAAAAAAAAACACCTCCTCTGCTGGAGGAGTATGGATAGGCACACTTCTTTCAAATGCAGCTACACTGGAGATCACTGCTCCCCAAATTTCTGGCAGAGCTGTTCTGCTACCTGTTACATGTCTGACAAAAAAGCCTAGTTAGCAAACACCTACAATGCAAACCTTAGGGAATTGCATGGATTTGCTGTAGAGAATGCCCCTGTCTTAATTAAGATGTGTAAAGAGAAAAGGTTCAATGAGAAAAGTAAGTGCTCCCAATACAACATCAATAGTGGCATTTCTGGGGTACCCAGTCCAGTTTTAGGTTCTGTGCTGGAAAAAAAAAATACTGAAATTCACACAAATCTACAACACATCAGAAAATTAAGTGCATTGTGAGAATTTAAAGAAACATTCATTCTCTAGTATTCTAAGTCCATGTTGGTACCAGCAAGAAAAGCAAAAGGAGATAAAACAAAACAAGGTGATAAAGTAGTAGCTACTGACAGCAGTAGCTTGTGATAAAATAGTATACTGATGGTTAATCAGTAGACAGAACTGTAAACTGTGGTAATTGAAAAAATTATAAACAGTTTTCTGAAGAACCAGCTAATGAGGTGTTTGCAAACATGTACATGTTTTCCTTTGCTAAGAGGGTGGAAGTATTAGGGTGACAGGGTCTGTATAGACTTCTGTTGTGGAAAAATGCGTCTGTACATAATGTACTAAATTCATTCTCCTTCAAAGTGCTTGTTAAAAGGAAAGTCATGGTTATACTATTTGAGGTTTTTCAGCTTTTGATAATACTAAGTTGATCTGACAGAAAATGCTTATGACCCAGAACAGCCAGAACTTTTGTTGCCATCTTGATTTTTTATGTATTTTAGTATTTAACATTTGCTTTTCATATATATTTTTTCACGTAACCAGAGCCCATGACTAATCCTGGAGTTATTTAAGTAAAAGATTTATATAGTTTGCTTAGCTCCTTTCACTGCAGTTTTCAAAATGTACACGAGGCTTATCTTCTCACCCCCCTCTAATTGGTAGAACTGAGAATCAAGGAATGGGAAAGAAACTAAAGTAATTAAACTGTTTTTCTCAGAGTTACGTGAATTACATGGCAGTTGTCAGTCAGTTGAACTCACAGATACACGTACATAAGTCTGTATTTTATTACAGTTAAAGTGTGAAGAAATATTCTGACAGTTTGTTCAGCCTCTTACAGTAGTTTTGTAAGGTGTGAAGGAATTGAACTTAATAGGCAATAAAATGCTTCAGTAAAGAGGTGTATACACCTATAATTTTCAGGTTATTTTTAGAGGTTAATTAAAACAGATGCTAATCAACAGTGTTATACAATAATACATTTCCATTGCACTTAGAAGCAAACCAGAAAACAGCATAAAAGATTATTTTCTTGCTAAAACAACCAAGCTATGACGACTAATAGTCATTATTATGTAGTCTATAAGTATTTTTTCATGATACACTACCTATCAGGTAGCAGCTTAGGAGACAATGCTATACCTATGTGGTATGCTTAGTATTAAAGTACTTAGGAAACTATCCTCCTGTTCTGCATTTCTGAGTTTCACGAAGGTTGTTTCATATGATTTTTTTTTTTTTTTTTTTAAAGTCAGAGAGAAAAAGACCGGACCAGCAGAACTGCTAAAACTCTTATTTAGACTGTGAGTGTCCCGGAATGTAAAGGTGAGCTTTGACTGGATTTTGACTCAAAATTCTGTCCTAAACTTTGTAAGCCTTTGCAGAAAGTTTAATCTGAACTTTTAAATGTTCATGAGAACTGTAGTTTCAGTCAAACATTTTGTCAAACAGTTTCTTACAGATCTTGGGCATATTCTGAACATGAGTTTTAGGAGTACTTGGTATAATAATGCTGCAAGCATTAAGACTTTGTTCAGTAAGAGCTATGGTCTAGCTGGAATACTGCAAAAACACAAGGTTGTCCAGTGAGGTAAGAATTTTTTGAAGGAATGCATACAAATACAGTAATAAGATAAAATTGCACCGAAGATGGAGTTAGGCCATATACAGAATATCATCTCAGTGCAGACTACTATTTCCTTTCCCGACCTCAACCACTTACTTTTCTCTTCCTCTCCTTTAAATAAAGGCTTTGGTCCTTGTTTACAAAACAGGCTTAACACTATGATTAATGTTTCTCAGTCCAGGCAGTGTATTATCAGGCAGTTGTGAAATACCATACAAAATGGAGTATGCAGCTAAAGCAAAAACAAACAGTAATGCCCTAGCAGCTTGTGCTGTAGATTGTTTCCAGCTGCTAGCTACTCCAGCACACCTCAGGTATTGTATAGCACTCACTAAATTCAGCTCTCCTCTCTACAGTCAGACTGTATTGAAAGCTTGGTTTTACAGTGCCATGCTTGGCTCCTAGCAAGATGCACCTCTGTCTCTTACTATTCAACTACGCATTGAACAGAGTTATGACTTTTTATTATAATCACCCGATTTCCTTGCAGGAAAGGATCTGATCCAATAATCACAGTAGAAAGGAGAAAAAAAAAATCTTTCTCACAGTGTATAAGTACTTTGAAACACTGCTTCTGACTCATCTTTTACAACATATATTGCAAATTTTCTCTTTATAAAAGTCTAGATATCTGTTGCTTAAGAAATAACAAAATTATCCCTGTTACTACTGTATTCAATAAGATACTGAATAGATATTTTCATCTATTTCTTATTTCAGGAAACACAGTCATCAAAATTCACCATTATTTTCACTGACTTGTTTTCTCAAAGCATTTTATCTCAAGCAGAATGTTTACAGAGATGAATCTAAAATTATATCTGTATTTGTTCTCAGCCATTTATACAAACTTAACAAGGCACTTTTGAGTTAAATGAGCATGAGAAAGTACCCTTTTATAAATATTAGACCACTTTGGTTAGCACAGAACACCAAGGAACAGCTGTATTTTAAATATTAAATTTACTCTGGTACGAGTTTAATTCCAGAGGAGAATTTGGGTTATTTGAAGAAATTGTACACTTTTACCATCTGGTTTTTAATGTAGGACCTCTGCTTCCTCCCAGGATAACTAAAAGGAGGCCCTTCTTTTTCCACCTTTCTTATTTTCCCCCTCTTTTCTCAGTGGCAAGTTTGGAGGTTGTTTGTTTGTTTGTTTGTTGTTGTCCCTGTCTTTTACATGTGTCATCTCTTACTCCGTCTGCAGCTGACAGGGTACTACTGGTACAACCCAAAGCACTGAGTTCCCTCTGCTTCTAATCCAGGCACACAATGTGGAGAGGTGTTTAACAATATTCTAAAAAGCCTGAATAATCCCAGCCATTAGGACAGCTATCCAAAAACTTATTTACATTGTAGGACTTCCTTAATAGGAGAGTAAAATGTGGGAAATAAAATGTCTGAAATAATAGATGAGATTGTAGTACAGGAGATTAATATTTTCAGATGTCTTCAAGAGGGGAATATGCAAGTTTTTAATTTGTGTTAGCTAATCCCTGCAGAGAAAAAAGTCAGGAAGTGAAGATTTAACCTCTAATTTGTCATCTATAGAATTTCATTTCATTTTAGTTAGCTGAAGTCTATGAATACTCTTCCTACTAAATATAAAATGGTTATGCACATAGAAATTAAGAGTGAGATACAATATTCAAAGATGCAATGTCAGCGGAAGGTGAAAAGAAATCGTTGACTTTAAAAGCTGTTCATAGGAAAATACAACACAAATTTTGATCACATATGTGATAATTTCAATACTAATTACTAGATTATATGTTAATTTTTACATTAAATGAATAATTAGTACTGATAGGAACTTCAGTTGAAGATTTTGGACACTTCTATATCTAGCCACTAGGAGTCTTTCTGAACTCCCATTCTTCTCCTTTGGCTACTTTTGGCTATATCTACCTTTCTTCCCTCAACTTAATGATACAGTCTTGGACCCACTAGCCTCATTCAAGTAATCCTAGCAAAGACAAAAGAAGTGTTTTCCAAGAAGAGCCTGCAGAAATCCTAGATACTACCAAGTGCATCTCTGTTGAAGTTCCAGAAACCATTGTAACTGTTACCTGCTCTCCTGTTGCGTACATATCTCTGCTTGGATGAGTTCAGCATTCTAGCATTCAGCTGTGCCCATGCTACAGGAACAAACTGTTTTTTAGCAGGTGGCATAGACTGGGTCTCCATTTTAAACAAGTATGCAAAGTTAGTAATTTGATGGCATTATTAGTGTCTTTATTTGAAGAAAGTTTTAATTGCAGCATTGTTTCAATCATTGCAATAGTAAACATTGCTTAATTTATCACAGAAACAGCATTGTACTAAACTGAATGTCTCCAATGCTCTTTATGGGTGTAGCTGTCAAAAACTAGCGCTCTTATCTATTTTATAATAATGCCCTCAGTATTAGGACATTGTATTTGGCATTACTGAGCTCCATGCAGATACACATCCATACCACAAAATGGTTTACAATTTAAGTAGACAAAAGATTTAATCACAAAAAAAGAATAAAGAATGTACTATGTTGAAATAAAAAACGTGTATCATGGCAAGATAATGCAGAGACTTTTCTGAGTAATTTAACAGTTCTGTCCTTCATCCAGAAATAATATCCATATGCATAATGTTAAGGAAATTCAATAATCTTTTATGTATTTAAAGTTTAGCCTAACATAAATATTTGCAAAATTAAGGTCTAAATTCTTAAGATTGGCATCCAAAGATTACATTCTGGAGACTGAATATATTCTGTGTTTCTCAGAAATACTAATTTCAAATCTTATTTTACCTTTATTTAAGTAGCTTTCTTTATTTAAAAAAATATATAAAAGATTATCTTGTTTTAGGGTATGCAGGCATTTTAAAACATGCCTAGTGTACCAAGGAAATAGGAACATAACCAAAAAATTAATATTTTTATATTTTAAAATGTACTGTTGATATAAGAGGGTGAAGTTCAATTTAGATTAATGTATCTATGAATTAGTCCTGTAAGTCATGTGAGGATTTGCACCATATTCAGTTTTCTTAAGAATGTGTATGTGACTTTGATAAGAACTAGGACCAATATACAGACAAGACTCCTAATTTCCACTGAAATCAAATTATTTCAAATAGAAAGGGAAAAAGTTAACTGGATTCTTGGGTTTAGACTCAGGTAACTTTTGGAACAGAGAGAAAATTGTCTCTATCCAATATAAAAATACATTGTTAAAATCATTCACTTCTTTTTCCCCCTTATATCATGCATGAATATCTTAATTATTGCTTTTTTTTTTTTTTTCAGACTTTTGGACAGAAATAAGGAAGCATTTCCAAGCCTATGGAAGTCTAAAGCAGCATTTGACTCAAAACCTTTCAACCTGACAATTTTGGTATGTCAGCAAGTATACTTTTATGACGTTGTGCAATTGCACCACCTGGTGGATGTAATCATTTTAACCATTCTGTTCCTTTGACAAACAGGCATCTGATTAGCTTGAAAAAAAAAAAAAGACCAGGAAAAAAAAAGTATTATTTTTAATATTCTTAAGATTTTTTATTTTTTTTTTTTATCTCTAGCTACTCCTCTTAATCAGGTCAGGGAAGACAATGTAGGTAGTTATTTTAGAGTGATATAAACATTTCAGAGATGTCCAATATAAGAAACATTAAGGATCTACTCACAAAGATATTGGTCCTGCTATTTTAGAGGTTACACATCGCTCCTGGTTCTCATGCAGCATCTTAACTACCAATGCTCTGAAGATGAAAAAATATCAGCATCTTTGTAAATTTAGGCAAAACCCAGAAAGAGGTGTTAAGAAATGTAGGTCTCAGAGGACTGGAATTTTCAACCTTTATAGGTTTGTCTTGTCAGCACTGATGCAGAAAACTGCTTAAGCTTGTGCTTAACTTAAAACGCCTTCTTCAATTCCACTCATTTCAATATGACATGAACAGTTATTCAAATTTTAACATGAAAAAATACTTAGGGCTGAACCGCTTGGAGACTGAAGCAGGGGAAAAGGGAGTGGGGGAAATGAGCGAGCGATGTGGAAACCCTTTGCTTTTTCAAGGAAAAATAAAACAAGCTAACAGACATGCAAAATTTTTTACTCACTTGGACAGTGGAAACCATAGCAGAATAAAGTCTACTGTCTCCTAACTGAAAAAATATATCCTGTATGTATTTGAAAAATTAATAAGCAACAGATGAAAGATTTAATCTACAAAACAAAACAAAAAGTTACATTTTACAACAACAAATTATACTACCATAGTGTCAGATTCATCACATTAGGAGCCAGTAGAAGGGTTTGTATGAAACTGAGAGGTTGCTGAAGAGTAGTGTATGAAGATATTAGAGACACGCTAGCCTCTCTCTCCTCAGTTTGAACCTCCAGGAAGGACTTGTAATGTGCTTTATGGGAATTGCTAACCAAACCTCCAAATAAAGCAAGACATAAGTGTTTGTACAGTTGAATGTACATGTGTGTAAGCACTTTATGGAGAAATTTATTTTATTTTTAATTTTTCAGTTCTGATGGTAATCTGAAGTACTTGTTTTGTACAACTCTTACAAAAAGTATTCTGTGAACTAAAACCAAAAACAAACAAATGAAACAGACTCAGGGAAACTAGTTCATCTTGGCCTTTCCTATGGTTTATTCCTTGCTTTCTTTTGAAAATAACAAATACCAACCTATGTTTCCATTTCAGATCCCACAACCATCCATCGTCTTAAGAGAAGAAATTTACAGCCTAATCGTGAGTCAGCCTGGAACATTTAAGGTATCCTCAAATATGGAGGCTTCAGTGATGAAATAGGATCTATCTTTGGCACTCATGCAAAGTCTGCTTGTCTTTACCGGGGCTTCAAGCACTCATAAAGATCTGTTCATAAAGATTTGACACTGTACTGAGAAACTAAACTGATACTCCAGTTTTCAGTTAATATTGTTTACTGTTGGTACAAGAACTTTTCCTGGTTAAATAGCATTTTGTGACTGTAGAGGGTGCTCTTAAAGTACTAGTGATGGTAGTAATATACTGCAATCAGTTTCTCTTTCTGTAAAGCTTATCAGTGTTAGGATGTTTACATTTAGCAAAGAAAATTGTTACATAGCTAGTCTGTTTTATTTTGGATATGAGCAAGAGCCACTATCCACATTTGTATCCAAATACATCCCTGGAAATTTTTCTGGAGTTAGTTTATTTTAGCCAGTATGTTTCTGCCAAACATTGATAGTATCTTCTGAGAAAACTATTGATGCTGTCTAAAGCAAGCTGAAAGAAATACTAAATAGAGCGTATTTTTAGTTGCAAGGCCATTCAAACCTGGATAAGAACTTAATGTTCCAAAGAAGTCATTTAAATATTCACAAAACTTCTTTGGTTAAATGAAGTTGATGCTCCCACATTGTGCTATCTGGAATTCTGTTGGGAAGAATTTCACTTTATTTTATTTTACTTTGGTTGGTGGATTTACTTTGTAGTTTGGTTGATTGCTCCACCATTCTCCCAAGATACCAGTTTTTTTATACCTCTCTAACTGAATTACCAGAGAAAAATATCTTAGATACAATAGAGTAAATTAAAGTTTGTCCTGCTGTTTTTTTCTTCAACCATATATATATATTTTTTTTAATATAAAATTCTGAGTTCCCCTCAGAACAGCCAACAAATAATCTAGTTCATTCTATATGCTTGAGAAATGTTACCTCTTTCCAGAGAGGGTAGAACCTGTAAACCTCAGAAAGATAAGAATTTGACTTTAATAATCAGAATAGCATTGAGTGAGCTTTAGAGTTAAGTTAATATTTCTGAGGTCTGGACCTTTCCTGTGAGACCATGACTAGGTTGCAGGCTTCTGCCCGCACTGCCCTGTCAGTCATGTATGTGATGAGGTATGACCTTTGACTTGACATGACTGTGTCAAAAGAAGAAAAAAGACCATACTGTAACATACACTTACAACAGCTAAACTACTCTTTCTCTTGTATAGTCTGTTATGCTGGGAGGAGATGAAACACATGCTGCAGAAACACAGTTTTACTAACCTATTTTTTTCCTAACAACAATTGCTTCTCTTCTTATGTTGGATTTGTATATCGGTTCTGAGAAGGTACTCTCAGACATGGCCTCAGCTAATTAGACTTTTACCAGTGGTCACTCATTTGAGACCAGGTCTACAGAAGATATTTGTTATAGTTACAATATCACAAAGGCTGTTACTCTTTGCAACACTTTTTTTTTTTCTTTTTTAAACAGCTCTACTGTAAGCTCAGTTTAGAGCACACAAGTCAGTGCAGCTTGTTTTGTCTAGGGAATCCCTCTAAGCTTTTTTGGATAACTTCAGCAGCATCTACTCTAGGGAGACTTTGCCAAGATCACTACATTAGGAAACCTTTCAAATGCAGACCAAGCCTAACAGATGTTTGCTGGCTTCTAATGAGAACTTGGCCTGTTGCAATCCAGTTTCCACATCAAATTCATCACTCTATCAACTCGCAGGTTAGGGCATGTCCCTTAACATGTTTGTGCATTGCATCATACAAGGGGGACTTTATGTTACCTAGGACTGTGACTGCAGCCTTGCCATGTGAATAGTCAAATGAAATTCTGTCTTTGTGAGAGCTGGCAATATTAACTAACTCATGCATCAGGCAAGTCTCTTCGATAGAGGAAATGACATTTCCTGAGGTCTTATGGTGGAAAATACTCCTGATGCAAGTCATGCAACAGCAGGGAACACAAACATAGGCTGAAGATGGGAGTTTGTCTCATAGGGCTTGCCTTCCTCAGGATTTAGTACTAAGTACTCATTTGAAGAAACAGATGTCTAGGCTTCCCCCAACTTTGATGAGTGTACTATTAAGATAAATAGTCATGCTTAATTATCTTTCCATCACAATAGTTCTGGTGGGCAATGTTTTCACTTCCATAGAAGAAACTAGAAGGGTATCGCCTAAACATCCTGTGTACTGGGTTTCTCAAAACAGGAAGTTAGAAATGCAAATCTAATGCCCTCAGTAAGAGTCGAGACTGGGACCCAGACTTCTTCTAATCACTTATTTTCTAATCACTGAGCTATTAGATAAAATATTTGTGAGACAAGGTTGGCATACATTTCTAACCCTAGGGGAGAGTTCAGAAATGTATTTTGGAGATTTTCACATCTCTACAACTCACATTAAAGGACCTGAATGTCAGAAACATGTGGAACTCAAGACCCATCACCCTTTGTTCAGTCTTTAAGAATGGCCAGTCTGGGTGTAACCTATCAGTTTCCTATCAGTGGTCATTTCTGTGGTGGATCCTCTGCCTCTTGTGTGGAAAGAAGTGATGCACTTTATTCTGGGTTATAGATTCCACTGTACAGTAAAGCATCACGTTACCAAAACCTCTGCTTACCTAACCTGTAGCCACTCACAAAAGTTACCCAACTGTCTAAATTGAACCTGCCTTTACTGGCTCATTTTTTTTACAAGTCTACATTTCTAGAAAATCTTAAAAGCTCTGAAAAAAAATCTTGCATTGTACAGTACTTACGTATTTTGAGCAGTGAAAGCTGTAAATGATGCACATGTTGGAATGACAATAAGACAAATGGAACCTTTCACTGGAAGAATGCAAACCAGAAGACAGATAGCTTGTTTTGCTTTGGGCAAGGCATGAATGCAAACATTTAAAATGGAGAAACTCCTCTTTCCTTCTGTGGCCCCTCTGAGCCATTACATTAATTACTTGGAACTATTTACCTACTTCCCTTCGTTTAGGCCCCAGGTGCAGACACTCTGGATACTGAAAATGATTTTCACTCTTCACTAGGATGAAAAAAAAGAATACATGGAAACACTCATCTTTTCCTTTCTGAAATCCAGGGATGTGAGATGATATGGCATCCAAATATATATCTCGTGCTTGCTTGTTTTTTTTTAACCAACCTGTGATAAAATGTAACAGTGGTAGGGGGGTCAGTGATGTTCCTCTTTCAGAGTACAATGAAAATATTTGTTTAGTTTTGTTGGAATAGCAGGGGCAGCTGGCAGTGTCTTCACATTTATGTGTCTTCTAACACTTCACTAACGAGATACCCCTAATGTTTGAAGAAAGACAAAGGTCTAGTTTTGCAAATGTGGTGACCTGTGCTTTTCATGCAGTGCCTCTGACAGGCTAACATTCTGATCACAAAAGAAAGCTGTCTTAAAACACATCCTTAAGTACAATCAGCCAGATCTGGGCATACAGTTTTGCATATGTGAAGCTAGAATATTAATGGAGGCATTATATATTTAGAAAATAAACAATTGATCACATTAGAAAATTAAAAAAAAAAAAGTCATCACAACAGAGGCTCAAAATCTAAATATCTAAATTTCTAAATTGGCAGCAAAGAGGATCTAAGATTCCTTTTGGTAAGCTAACTGTCTCAAAGCTCTTGCTCAGAGTTCCCCTTCCAACTTCTCTCGAGGATAAAAAATGAATTACACCTCTTCTTGTGCTCTTACTGAGAGGTTCTTGTGCTATTGATTGTTTTGGAATACAAACAACAGACTGTAGGACACTGACTGTATAAATATATTTAGATAATGAATAACAGAATCCACAGCTATTTACACAAAGTGTATTCAACTTCTCCCTTCCCAGTAAAGAATATCAGTCAATCCCAGGGTAGCCCAGGTCATCTAGGGGTGGCTACTGGGGCTGGCTCCCTCCTGTCACAGCTGTCTGGCAGCGGGCCCACCCTCAGGAACAGCCAGCTGGCTTTGCTGTGCATTTCAGCTTCCTCCGAGTTTTCATGTGGACCTGTAAAGCTGTTGAGTTTGTTTTCCCTGATCAGCTTATTTGTTGTCAATCCAGAGAGTTTTCCCATTGCCATGACTGCTGCTGATGCAGTCAGTTTGCACTTGGAGTTTTCTCCATGGACTCTCTACTCTGTCATTTCTGCACTGGCTCTTCAAAAAGATCAGATCTGTGTCATAGATTTTGTTAGGTTTCAGGTCAGTTCAGCACTTCTCTGGTCTGATCATATTGCTTGTCCAGATGCACAAGTTTCTCTTCTCAATCTGCTATCTTCATTAGAGCAACAAATGGCCCCTAGCAGGCTCAGACTTTAAGAAGAATCCTTCCTTCACTTTCTCTTACATTCCAGCCGCATACCTGGCAAACAATATAAGCTGTTATAGGGAACCCTTCATTTAGAAGATCTTTTTAGAGCATAGGCACCTGTGTTCATCATTAATGATATATAAAAAACTTTCTTTTAGTCAGAAATATAAAACTTCAATATAGAACTGTGACCAATAACAAAGCAAATCAAAACAACTTATTCTACATTCGTCTTCTAGTGACCAAAGAAAGGTGTAAGTAGCATCTATCATAAAAACAAAATTTTGAATTCCAAAATGCAAATCCACACATTCAAAGATTTTCAGAAGTAATCTTAGGAGTATCTCACTATCAAGAGTGAGTACTCTCGAAATCGAGAGATTATTTCCCAGAACATTTGTCTTTCTTTAAATTAAAAATACAGTGTGCACCCAGAGTACATAAAGACTTTCTTTATATTCACAACTAATAATCAACTGTTTTTCTGGAAAGAAAGATACTTGGCCAAGTGAATGTAATAAGATATTGTAATTCATTTAATTATTTAGTTATATTTTAATCTCATTAGATTAATTAGTATCTTGTTGCATTTAGTTACCCAGATGAGTGAAAGAGATATTTCCATTTTTACTATATACTGTCTTCTTATGCAGTAGGACAGTGCTAAAATATTTGTAGTGATATTCATTGCTTTATGCAACCTCATGATCTTAGTTACTTACAGTCTCAGATTGGTAGCACGAGGTTTCACAAATCTGTCACGTGAAAGTCTCTCCATATTGTCTTTAATCACTCTCAACTTCTGGACTTTTTCTGTGATTGCAGTATCCTTACTAAGATAGAAATTTGAGTGAGGAAAAATGGTCCATTCCCAGGGGAGATGAATTTAAGACCCCGTCATGCGTCAGTGATGGCCTCTCTAAGCTGGGTTACTGGTAAGTGCAGAAGAGATCATTACTCCAGCTTCAACCACTCTTCTCAGATTAAAACAATGGTAGTCACAGGGATAGGAAAAGACATTCAGCTGTTTGAACAGCTGTTTCTGTTCACTTCTGAAGAAAGGGAGTCAAATCAGGTGGAGTCATGCCTACTGGCTAGCTTGGTATAACAACCGCTTAGTCATACAAGCCATCGCCATCATCATATCTTCACTTTTCAGACTTCATTGTAAAGGCACTAGCAAATTTCATTCAGATGCTATTCAAATCCACACCAGTTAACAGAGTCATCTCATTCAGTGTGAATTATTTGGTATTCAGCTAGACCCAAATTCATCTGCTTTAATAGCACACAATCATTTATTTATGCCCTATGACTAAGTTTTTCAGAACTTTCCAAAATCTTGTTGCAACTTGTCAGGAGCTTCTTCTATGGGTGTAGTTCATGTCAGCAGTCAGCACACTAAAATTTGCTGGCAGGTATATTTATTATGACTGAAGCCTAGTCAGGCTGGATTCTGACCTTGTGTCCAGCTCAGGATTGCGTTCGGCTCAGGATGTGTAGGATTACTTAGACACTTGAAGCTATTGGTACTATTCCTGCATAAGCAACTTCTTGAAATGGGGCTTCATCACCTGTAAGGACGAGCAGCTGCTGAGCTGGGGAAAAAAAAAAAGTAAATGAATCCTCTGGTATGAGAATCTGTTTTACAGTCCCTTCTTAATGTCTTATACTCAACCAATTCCACCTATACTGCATGCACACATTCTGATTCTAATTCCTGTTAAATAATGTCCTAAAGTGTCATAGTACATAAGTCTAGAAAGTGTATATATCTGAAAATGACAATTAATTTCCTTGAGAGTGATTACACTAAGCATGAAATCTTTGTGATTCTTCCTATTTCTGATTTTTGCTACAAATGGAATTAGGCTGATTGTGAAGAATGTTACTGAATTCTTCTGTGTGTTAAAAGAGGAAGTTGGAATTTTTGAGGGATGTAGAGCGTTAACACTGTCACAGTATTTGGGGGAGGGGGACTAAAGAGCTGAGAGATGCTTTCCAATAAATACAGTGCTCTTCAGGCACAAAGACTTGGGAAGGAAACAATTCCTTCTAATTAGGAAAGTAATTTTAAGCAGAAAAAGATGTAAAAGCTTAAGGACTGTTCTTGTCAGAGAGAGATGTTTCTGAGAAGAATTAGGGCAATAGAGGATTATTGTTTTGTTAAGCCTTTGATTGAGATCTCAGACTTTCATCAGTTCTGTAACAATACAAGCAGGAGATCTAAGACTCAAACACATCTCCAGAAAAGAGATCTTGGAGAAAGAAAATAGAAATTACCCCAGACTAGGATTTAGCTTTTGGGTATTTCTAACTCCCAGTTGAGAGCCAAGGGGAAGTTTTTCCATGATCACCTTATTATTTTTAAAAATGGGCAGGAAGAAATTCCAGACCAGAACATGAAAGATCCTTTAGAGGAAAACTCTGGAGTTGTCATTTAAAGGCTGCCCTGAGTATAATCAAGATTAGAGCCTTTAATGAAGGCAAAGCTCATTTATCTGATCAGATCCTAGCATAATGGTCTAGCATGTGATATTAATCTGTATAAGTTACATAACACTTTTTGTTTAAGTGCACACTTTTTCTTCAGCAGCATGAACAACATTTTAAACCTGTTCAGATCCTTGAGAAATGCAAACATATTTGAAGGGGAAAAAATGATTATTTATTAACAAAAGGGAAAAACAAAATAATAATAATAATAATAATAAAAAAAAACCTTTCTGTGACTTGGTTAAGATGAAAGCATGCCAGGAAACTAATAAAGAGGATCAGGGAACCTGGAAATAAATGTTGACAGGCTTGTGCACTGGCAGTTTAAAATCACATACTATTAAGCATTAGCTTTCTGATTAAGTGTTTGCACACAAGATTGCCTTTCCCTAGTAAACGCTGGAGATTATCCACAACTCATTTGTGTTTGCAGGTTTTCTGTGAGTATGTGTGGGTACATCTTACCATTTATCAGCCACCACGCACAGAGGTCACAAGTCCCCTGCCTCATTAAAAGACAGTGAGCCAATTGAAAAACAACTCCATTCTCCCTTGGGGCATCTGAACATATGGTGCAGGAGTAGTATGGTTAATTTTGAAACAGTCAGATCTGAGAAGAGGCTAAGCAGTTAGACAGAAAATGGGTAATATAACTAGATGTACAGAGAGCTAACTCTTGTCAGACAGTTTTCCTGTTTTGAAAACAGAATTGGTAGACCACAGCTTCAAGCTTCTCAGGGTTTCTCATGAACTGAGAAATAAAGACAGTAAGTTACAATACTAAAAGCTGTGGTGGAACAATAAAAACAGAAATGTGACCCTGCTCGAATGTGGAAATGTCTCAGAGCTTCATAAAATCAGCAGCAACTGAATATACAGTGCTGGCATACAAAGACAGCATAACACGATGTAGGAACATTGTAGCATCAGTCTGTTACTGTCAGAGAACGCAATGATGGAAGAGAAAGTGGTTGAATGACTCCTTACAGATCTGCCACATTAAATGTTTATAAATTGCACGGTACCGGCTTGTAATGTTTGCCATTCCACAACTTACAGACATTGCTTGAGTAGGAAGGGTGCTGGTTGGTCTAATGCCTTTTGCATTGACATGAAAATACGGTGCCAGTTCCTGCCATTCAGATTGCTTTTTGCTAGGACTTTGGGTTTTTGTTGTTGTTGTTTTTTGTTTTTTGTTTGTTTGGTTTTGACTATTTGCATGTAAGAGTTAAAATTCTCTCTGCTCTGTTCATCCTTTTACACTGGGAAGCAGCTGTTGTGTCTTGACAAAGCTATCATTCTCTATAACCTTTTCCAAGCTAAGGAACTGCAATACTTTCATCCAGATTTAAAAATAAAATAGTCACTAAAACTTTTATACTTGAATGCAGACCTTAAGAGTTTTATTTAGAATGGTCCTCCAGAGAACACAGTGAAAACAATATCTCTTGGGACAACAATGGAGAAGCTTTCATCAGCATTGAGAATGCAACTATTCATTGCTTCTGCAGCCAAGTAAATGCTCTCTGGTTGGAAGTGCCAAATATTCAATCAAAAAATTTACTTTTGGTTTTATTTAATTGGCTTTTGTTGATGTTGTTTCTTTTTTTTTCCCCCCCATGTCATGTTCCCTGCTGAATATTTAATTGATTCTGGTTAACTGGAAGACAGAAGAGTTAGCCAGCATGGAATACGACTTCAAATAAAAGGATACTTTACCACATCATGACATGGTCTCATACTAATTTAAATAATGTAGCAGAATGAAGAGCAGCACTTTTCTGCCTGCTTAATGCTACAAATTCAAACTTTTCAATGAGGAAAAGGTCAAAAGAGAATATTAGACAGTACTCCTTAAAACTAACGTCGTCTGTGTCAGATATAGAAGCTAATTACTTTTCTGTTACATTCTTAACTAACAAGCTGGAATGAGGTTTCAGAAAAATCTTCCTACCATATTTGCACAATGAAAGCATAATCTCCAACAAAGAATTGTTTCTGCTTCTAGAGAAGCGGGAGGGGATGGGGATGAGACATGGGGTTAGAATAAATGGAACAGATCTTTTTCTCCACCTTCACCAGCTGTACAAAGTGCTGGGATGGAAAGAGTGCCACATACAGTTACTTCCTTCCTTTTACAATAAGCAGCAGAGTGCCTGATTTTGTTGTCCAGCTCCAGAAATAAATGTGTTTTCAACTTCTATGCACAGACGTATGAGTGCATACACAGATGTAGCCATATGTATACGTACCGTGCTTATTTCCACACACTCATGCTTGGTAGAGAAAGCCTACCTGTAACTTTGTCAGTCACCTGTAGCCTGCAGGCAGTTCAAACACAGCTCCAGAGCCAGAGTTATGCTTTATCACCAGGAAAAGGGTGGTGATAATGCATGGATAGACCAAATCCCTGAGAAGAAACGAGACAGCTGGGACTATTGAGCCTGGCATCGCTGGATTGTACTGATCTAGTTGTGTATTGGAGTAGGGAAGACACCTGGAAGCCATTTCCTGCTTGTGAACTGATCTCCCTCCCCCTTCCTCTCAAATATAAGTATATGCAATGTGGCTTTTGGCCACAGCAAGTTTTTTGGATTTGTAGTGTCAGGAAGGTTTGCTTTAAAGGCACAAATCCAGCCCTTTCCTTGAATATAAAACTTCAAA
>VXAA01003910.1:27345-61076 GCA_013399115.1 Anseranas semipalmata | reverse complement strand
GCTTTTTTTTTTTCCCCCTCTTTCTTCCCCTCAATCTCTTTCGACTTCAGATTTTTCCAACTCTGAAAAACTCTTTACAATATCATCTTGGAACTGGCAAATGAACTTTAACAGAGTAAAGACTGCTTAGGTACTGACCTGAGCTTTCACACTGCCAATCCCAGAGCCACTGATCGTTGCTTTCTAGCTATACCTTACTAACACACAACAGGTTAAGACTTTCGCCCTACTTCCCCCCTCTTTCTCAAGTTCTTGAAATTTCCTTGGCTGTGCAAAGTAAGCACATATTTTGTCCATGAGAACGTCTTTGAGCAGTATCTCTTCTGTCAGTTAGGTTTCTCTTGTGCATTGTAATTCTTGCCAGGAGACATCTTCTACTTTTTTTTTTCCCCCTCTGGAAACATTTCATTTGGCAGAATGGTCTTTCTGTTTTAGCTATTGGGTAAGGTCTTGCACACCCTGAAATCACCAGGAGCCACTGAATTCAAAGATGCTAAAATTTTCACCTCCTGTCTTTTAAAACCCTTAAGAATAGAAGCATGCGGTGCTTTGTCAGCTTGAAAGTTCTGAGCCTTTTCTTGATATCTTCTATTAAACTGCTGGTCTTGGAAAAAAAATAATAGCAGAGGTGAAGCACTTGTGTATTTCTGACACAAGTTTATGACCACCAAATCATTAATTTGTCTTTTTGCGAGAAGTAATCTCAGGTTTCATGACTGAAGTCTAGAAATTCTTGAAAACAAATAATAAAAAGCCAAATTTTGGAAGGCCAGTAAAAATGGTTTTGTAAGATCTTAGACAAATTTTCACCCTTAAATATTCTTCAAGATTTTGAAAAATTACATTTTTCCTAAAGATTTTTTTTTAAAATGTACAATTCATTAATATCATTACATTATCATACTATTGCAGTAGTTATTTTAGTAATTGCTTTTCATCCCTTTACTGGTGATCCATACCTGCCAAGTCTGAATCCAGGCTTAGCCTTCAAGCCTTTCTGGGGAATCTAGGACTTTATAGGAAAGTCACACTCTCACTCTTTAGAAGTGTAAATGGTAACATAAAGCATAAGTCATCAGGGTACAGCGAGGGATGGTACCTGCATAAGAAGCCAAACATGACAGTATAGCCAGCCCAGCAGAAGCCTTATCAGCTAGGGCCCTGTTCCACAGCAACAGAACAAGAAAGCAGGGAAGGTTCAGGAGTAGCAGCAAGGGCTAATCAAAAATCCAGATACCAGGCAAGTTTGCAGTGGCAAGGCAGGTGTGATGTCAATGCAGGAAGTCAGTCTGCAGGTCAGGGTCAGCCCAGTGATCACCAGGCAGGTTCACAGTGACAAGACAGAGTTGAGGTGAAGCTGGAAAGTCAGGACAGGTCAGGCCAGGTCAGGTCAGGGTCTGATCAGCAGGGACTATGACCAAGCATAGGTGCAGCCATGGCTAAACACAGGCACACCTATAACATAGCTCAGGCAGGGACTGAAAGCCAAAGGCTGAGCTTAAATGAAGCCCCTGAGGCCATGGGCAGGGGGTTGTGAGGTGGAAGCCCCAGGTGAGGCTGATCAGGGCCATTATGGCCTATGAGGGCACTCAGGGCCCTGACATAAGTCAGTGGAACATCCAGTCTCATATTTTCATGCATAAGCAAAAAAAGGGGAGAATTATGATTGTGGTTTGACCTGTGCTGCATTTTCTGACCTCTAAGTGCCTGATTTCTCAACCATGACATTACAGTAATGCTATGTCTACCCGTAGTTTATATAAACACAGAGTATGTTAAACAACTGACTTATGATGTGATACTTTTGTTCCCACTGAATTTTAGACCATCTGTGTACTAAAGAATTTCTAGACTTGGAAAGCAGATCTGATCTATTCAGTTCCTCCACTAAGTAGTTACAGATACTCCTGGAGTATTCTTCTGTATGTACTTTGACATTTATATTTCATTCCTTTTTCCATTGCAATTAAGCATCTGATGGACTCCAAGGCTTGGTTGATGCTTTTGTACTTTGCAACGTCTTTGTTCATCTTAAACCTTCAAAAATTCTTTATTTACGTGCTATTCAAATTATGAAAATTAATGCACACCTTTTTCCCCAAAGGCTTAGAGTTGCTATAGCAAAGTTTCAGGTTACCTGATTTCTGAAAAACAGTTTGGTCCATGTTTATTGATAAGCAATGTTTTCTTTTTCATCTTTTCCAAGCTGAAGTAATACATATTGCTATCTCACGTTCTGGGACACAGAGCAGGATGTCAGCAGCATTGCAACATAAAATTAAAACAGGTACTTCCTGGAATAACTCCTGTTCACTGTGTAAAGTGTCCAGTCAGTGAATTGTATCCCTCCACTTTGTAACTAACAAACATGATTCTCCTGTTGGCAGACAGAACATTTGAAGCACTACCAATTTACATGAAGTTTTCTCTGGGTAAATATGGGCTGAAAGGATACCTTTCAGTGCCTCACAGGAAGGGATTTGATCCCAGCAGATTGTTTTGGCATTGACTGGAGCACAGTCATTTTCTTCTGTAGTTCTGGCTAGTTTCCGGAACTGACACTTTGTTTTGATTTTAATAACGTAGCATGAATTAAAATAGCAGGTTCATAGCAACACCTTTTTAGAGTGAGGAGTGTTTGATACTAGTAAACATGCTTACCCAGGATTAACATTGCTGATCCATGACTTTCCTCTCAGCCTGTTCAATATGTATACAATATAAAATAATTAACCCCCTAGCTTCTGATTAAAGAATTGTGAAAAGTATGTATAAAATAAGAATACAAAAATCACAAGTCAGAGGAGTTATGGGAGACCATTAGGAAAAGAGGAAAGATTCAGTGTTGTCACTTGAATAATATCACTTTACTCTGCATTCTTAATAATAATGCTGTCAATTTTGGAAAAACTGGGCATGGCCTGATAGTAGAATAGTGCATTTAAAAGGAACCAGAAACTACGAAGAACCTACCCAACATTAAATTGAAAGAAAAGTGTGGGCACAGACAGAAGTAAACTGCAGCTCACATCCAGTGAAAAATTGAGGGTTCATTGAATGCAAGGGTTAATGAGGGGATTATAAGAATGAACTCCAGGCGCTCCAGTGGATTCAATTCCCGTAGATTGTTGGGACAACAAAAAAGCTGCATATCTTTGTCTCTTCGTTCATTACCCTCCTAAATCCCCAAAACAAACAGCAAACAACCCAAGTCCTTCTGTCACACAGACATAGTCTTGCTATTACGAAGGTTCCACTTGTAAAAAATGCTCGTCTATTTCTGTGCTTTTTAAGATTTTATCCTCTTACCAGGTTGAAGGTCAACAGAGCTCACAAAGAAAATATTGTAGTTTGTTTCACTAGCAAACAAGTAGTTTGCCAGAGACGTGCTGCATCAGACTGCAATAGTGCAGGCTTTATGTTTAACCTGAGTCTGATTCAGAATTCTGAAAAGGCATCTCAAGGCCACTTGGAAATGCGTACCCTTTGAACTCACTTTGAGCTTCCAGAACATCCTCTGCAGGGCCTTTGCTGCTTAGAGATTGCAATTTGCTTTTTGTATTCTTTAACATTTGTATTCCTATACATTATTTCATATACATTTTCCTATACATTATTCCAATGCATTTTCTGCTACAACAGGTTCAACGTATCCTTTAGTTTCTCTTCCAGCTGCTGGGGCAAACCCTATACACCAAATTTTTCTCATGTTACCAACTGGTGCAAATCCTTTTGCATTCCTCTCCACAAGTCCACCAGTGCTTTTGCTCCCCTCAGGCCTGCTGTGTAATTCTCTTCACAGTCATTCACCAGTCTTTCCATTTTCATCCAGCTGCAGCTGAGGGAAAGACAATAAATTGGGTATCACTTGATGCCTGCTAAGCTGCTCTTCACCCTACCTTTTCCACATTCTATTTTTTTTGGTATGGTGCCTGAATTGCAGCCACCTCCAGTACCATCTACCAGCCATTTCAGATATTCATAGTCAAGTTCCTAATCTGTTCGGTTTGTTTCAGGGAACCCTTTTGCAGCCTTAAAGATCCCGCCACAGAACCATTACAGTCAGACAAGCAAAGCAGACTGACGATCAGGATATGGAGTGGAACACAAGGAAGGACTCAGTGTGGGTCTTAGTCACTGGGACCTCCTTCTGGAGAGTGAGTCCAGCATGGAAAGTTGTGCTGTCTTGGTTGGTTCCAGCAGTGCAGACTCTTGTGTATAGTGGCAAGACTGCAAGGGGCAAGCTACCAAATTAGTGTCTAAGGGAAAGTGTCTCAGGTCCTTTATGAAGGAAAGATTGGAGTTTAGTCAGATCTCTGTTAGCTTCCATAACTGCTACCACATCAAAAAAAAAAAAGCTCAATAAAGGAAGGAATGATTTAATGTCTAGGAATGGATCAGGAAAGAGTGTTAATTGGGCTTGATAAAGCATAATTCTAGCACAGGAAGAATATGTAGAAGTATTCTTGTTATTATCTTAAGTTAACCAACACATAATATAAATTCTCTGCATCAGTGAATTTTCCGGTCTTTCTATGGCTTTGGTACCTGAACAATATTTCCTGTCTCTCATTCTGAATGATCAGACTCTGCACTTTCTGATGGAAAACACCAGCAAAACAGCAGAGCTTAAAGAGAAATCCAACCCACATGACAGAATGAGAAGGATTTCTAGAAGCTGTTTATTAAATACTATTTTTTTAATAGTATTTTTTAAAAATAGTAGTTGTTCTCAGATATGACTTGGTATTAGAAGTATAATTGCATTCATTCACAGCATGTAAACATAATTCTTAAGTGAACAGTTTTCCCAAAGTGGTAATAAGATGGCTTGATCTAGTTTTAGTGCTGTCCAAGCTGTTAATAGGCTGCATTCTGCAGAAGTGTCTCTTAATCTAGTAAATTCAGATGCACTGCATGCATATTTTACAGGGGCAAACCTATGTATTTGAAGTCAGTGAGCTTAAACTGTGCAACATAATTAAAGGAATGAGCCTCAGGTTGCTTTGTCAAAACATTCTTTAATTGCTGGATTTTAGGATTATTGGATTAGAAGATTAGATGGGATGCCTGGAAATCTTAATTTGGAGCACCAAGTAAAGTATGGCTTTTCATGAATGAGTACAATGTCTCTATAAACCTCAGTTTGAATCAGCTGCTGTAGTAGTTGTTCAAAGATATTTTCATGCTAGGACAATGGGATATTATATTTTCTTTGTTCCTCCCTTCCCCCTCTTTTTAACACAATTTTTAATTTTAAGGAACTCGTCCTTTCTCCCTGAGAATCAATTACCAACGTTTGTGTAGCCATGGGTGCTATAGTCACTCTGGGCATGGTCTGTGAATCACTAAGCTTTCTTGTCCACATGTTATTAAAGGAATCCTGATACCAACCAGACATTCACCTTTCAGTGAATGTTTATCACTTTAATTACATTACAATCAGTAAGCACAGCTACATTTTTATGGCATTCTTACATTTACAAGACACTCTGTCGTCAGAGCATTCTGCATTGGTTAAACAATATTTCTGAGTCCCAAAGATGGTGAACTACAGGCTTTCCTCTTTTTCTTTTTTCTTTTTTTTTTTTTTTTTGTCAGTGCAAGGGTGGATTCACTAGCAAATGCAGAGCCTCCACACATGGAACACAGAAAGTTGCTCTGTCATTTTAGTTTATCTCACTTCCAGGGGTACTTCACTCCTAAACATTTCTGTAATGAAGATTTCTCCAGCTGCTAGTGCTCTCCCTGCTTGGTCCAACATTGTGCATACTGCAGCTATAGCTACGAAAAACACAAGAGAGCCTGTGTATATGCTGTATATGTGTGTGCGTATAAGCAGAAAAGTAATGGCACAACGATGTGTAAATTATCATCAGGGAGGGAAACTTTGGGCCCTGGTCCAAATCCCTCTTAAGAAAAATGCTATGAAGTTGGTCCTGTCAATATTGAGCAGATATATGTGGTGAATTTTGCTGAGAGTTCTGAACCTTTAGTTTTAGAGTCCAGATGTTTCAATTGGGACAGTTAATGTACGAGCTATGTTGCTCTTTCCTGAAGTAGTTTCATAATTATTAGAAGGATGAATTGAAATTAAAGAATTTCAAAAGTTATTACTAATACTCTGTCATCAAGTTTTGCGAAATAAACAGGACAGGAATTCAGTTCACAAGCAATATGGAGGCAGCTGTGCTAGCCATATTCCCAAGCCATTAACAGAATAGCCACCAGCACTTCAAAGTACCATGTTCCTATATCACTTAGTATTTGCAGTCCTAAAATGACAGCATCCAAAATAAAAGCCAAAACACTAAAAGTATCCCAGTGATGGAGATCATGACTCTCTGAACAGTAGGATCAGTATGGGAAGTTGTAAATCATATTTTTATTTTCTGGGGTAAAAGAAAAATACTCTGATGCAATTTTGGCATCTTTTAGAATCAATTGGTATTTTTGTCACAGATTTCCAAAAGGCCAGAATTTTGCCTTTTGGGTCTGTCAGTCTTCCAAGGATTTAACTGAATTAGCAGAATTATATGTAGTGATAGCTTTCCTATTTCCAAATTGACATTGTAGGAATAAAAAAGATAGCAGTTTATCACTTCCTTCTTTGGTGACAGAGCTCTGTCAGAAAGAAGTGTTTTCACTAAACGCCCCACTGTTATCCCCAGAGTGTGATACCAACTGCACATGTTCTGGGGGTCAGTAGAACCACTGCTAACTTTATGTCAATTGATCCTTTCTGTGTGCCACTGGCTCTAGAAAGCCAGTTGACTTTTTTGGCTTCTTTGCCTCTTAAAAGGTATGGAAGATATAGTTCTGAAGATTTTTCTACTCTCAGAGATTCACAGAAAGAGGTGTAGAAGGTTATAATAAATGCCTGAATCTTGCCATTTAGATTATAGAAATATTCTTGTAATCAAAAATATTCTTGTCAGAAACAGTTTCAGACTTCTTTGGTATTTAGAAATCCTTTGATAAACAAAGTAAAAATGAATGATAAACAAAATCAAGTTTCTTTTGAGCCTAGCACTTTCTTTTCTTGCAGCTGCACTCCACTTTTAAGAGTAACACATTAGCTATTAATTTAGAATGACACTAGCAAGCAGTCCCCAGGCTTTAATTAATATATTTTTGACAAGCACGTAATCTTTCTAGTTAATAAAATCTCCCTTAAATTAGTTTAACTCTGATTTCACTTGCCATTGTAAGAAATTGGCATCAAATCTAGGGTGCTTTATAGTACTTTCTCACTTAAAATGCTTTGAAAAAGTGAATTTACAGCTACATTTTACATAATAGAAAAAGCATTTGATGAAGGTTACCCTCAATCCAGTTGCAGAGCTGGAAAGAAAATCCGGGCTCCTGAATGCCTTTCTATTGTGCAGTTGACTAAGCTATGGTGCTGTCTCCTATCTCAGAATCTTGCAAGGAAAGGAATAAATTCTGATTCCAAGTTACATAACTGATTCTTTTCCTTTCTGCCAATATCAAAATCATAGAAAGTTATAGTACAATATTGCACTACAATATAGTGAATTGTTATTTGTAAAAGGGACTGAAATAGTAAGTATCAGTAAAGGACAACTTAGGGGTCAACTTCCTTTCATTTAAATTTATGCTCCTAATACATGTGTCTACTTGTGAAAACTTTGCCCTTAAAATTCTGTGTCAGTTTTACCTGTATGTCCCAAATACAGAACCAGTCTACATGAGGACATGATGCAACCACATCACTGTGTCACGTGAAATGGGAGATAATACTGTGAATTGGAAAAGATGCTGAGATAAAAACTCCTTTGACTTCTTGGTAATTCCACAACCTTTATATACATGTTCTGAAACGTGCTATGCATGTGCCTGCTGTGTATGTGTATTGTGAGGACAAAAGACAGTATTATTAACTCACTTGAACTCATTTCCTCATGTAGATGCTGTAATGAGATAGTTTTCAATATGTAAGATCACCTCAAACTTTCTTTCTTTGTACATTGTCTACAAAATAAACTAGGAGGTACACAAGTTACTATCAGGCTTTGACTCTAATGTAGACTTTTTCTTAACTACCAGAGTGTAAAGTCTTAAACCGATTACACCTCCAGAAAAAGGAGATCTTTTCATTTTAAAGCTAATCAGTGTTTTGTATCTAACAGACAACTGTGAGAAACATCTGCCTAAGCACTGGATGACTCTACTGTAACTTACTGCCAGGGGAGATCAAAGGAGAAAAATTTTTGAAGGTAATTTTTGCCAAATAAGGATGTAATAGTTTTAATTTGGTGATTCACAGTGATGGCTTGTTTTAATTTTTACTTTTAACGTACATTGAAGAATGAGGAGAAGATGTGGTATAAAAAAACAAGATTTGATTGATAGTCTCCTCCATCTTAAATAGATGAAAAAGCCTAATTTAAAAATCTGTCTTATTAACACAAACTAAGGTAATCAAGATGGCTGAGAAAGGTCAATGATGCAATGCAATGTAATTGCGATCGCAAGACCAGAAGTCACATCACCATCTGTAGAAGTCATAAGCACATTGTCTGTGCACTTCAAAAGTATTTGTCTAGGACATTTAAAACTGAAAGTAATGTCCCAAACACCTTAGGTTACTCTAGAACTTTTAGTAGCAATAGGCATCAGGTTGTACCTTAGAGTACTAACCTTGAACACGAGCTATTTTAAGTTGCTTTTTTGTTCTTTGTTTTTTTCCTCTAGTTAAGCCAATACTGAGGAAAAAAAAAAAAAGAAAAAAGAAAAGAAAAGACACGAGACAGTTATTAGCAGATGAGGAAAGGTGTAAAATATGTTTTAAATCAGTAGGATATTCCTCAGAAGAGTTTCTACGTTTTTTCCTTATGTGCCTGCTGCCTATGTTAATATCAGCATGCTGAACTGGAGGCTTTATTGCTATGATAATTCCCATGTTTCTGTGGCAATAGCTCCATTCCAGAAGCCACAGATTAGAAAATGGTTTCTTACAATGTAGCACCAAACACACCAGAACACGATCTTCCTTCTTTCTCATGCGTTTTAACTGTAAAAAGTTTCTTTGTCCAGAATGTGGCTCTGATTACATTTCTCTATCCAAAAATAAACATGGTGCAAAAAAAAGAAAGATACAGGGAGGGGAGGAAAGCCTGTCAGTGGGCCACCCTCAGGAAAACCTCACAAGATCTACTGTCTGTCTCTTCAAGCCATGGAAGAGATGAGGAAGTGATCCCAGGTTGGTGGTCTTATTTTTAATTAAAACAAATGAGGCTCTTTCAGCTGCTGCAGATAAATATTTGATGAAAAGAGACAGGGACAGATGTCAAAAACTGCAGTAAATAAAGAATAAGACCAGAAAAGCAAATGTTGCAACAGCATTTTATATACAAAGCAAATCATGTTTACAAATTTCTGTCAAATATCTTTCCACCCAAGGCCTAATTTTGCTAAGATCATTCCAAAAGCAGGAAAACTAATTGTTCGTAATCACTTTGATGAAGTAGAATGAAAATACAAATGCATGTAGCTAAAGAAAAAAATTAAATTCACCTTGTTGCACATTTAAAAATAGCATGGTGATTCAGGTCAGTAGAAGCTGGGTGAATTGGTATAATCCAAACCATGAAAATGCAAATTCTAGAATTAGGAATGAATGAAGATCTAAAATACCTAACTTGACTCTGAAGGTGGTTAAGAAGAAAAAGTAAAAAGTTGATTGCGGTGTGTAAGATTCTACAAGGATGTTTCTACTATAGAGCTATTTGGTCTAACAGTAGGCACAGGTGAAGGCAGAGCAACATCCAGTAACATAAAACAAAAAGCAAACGAGTTCAGATGAGAGATGAGGAACAAATTTCAAACGCTAAGGAAAAGTAACCTCAGATTACAGCGGGTTTTCCATAATTTGATGTAGTGAAACCAACCGTGACTTCTTGCGACTATGTATTGGTTACATTGAGAGGTATGGGCCCCTGTAAAAACTATAGGAGGTACTTTGTAGCTTGCAGAAGGTCAAAATAAATGATCATAATAGTCTCTTTTGGCCACAGCACTTGTGAATGGGTAGCGTTCAGGATAACATTGTGTCTCAAGTCTCTTGAAGTGTTGAAACTGACACAAAACTGCTAGTCCATGGGTCATGCAAAATACCTGCCCATTCCCTTGTTGCAAATGTCAGACAAAATCAAAGAGTGATAATCTCAAGTGCAAAACAATCTGACCAGTAGAGTTTAATTTTGGGAAAAAATGTACATTCACAGTGAACTATTAGATTTATGGTGTTAAGTTCCTTACAATGGGTAAAAGTTACAGATTCATGGATGTCTGCTTTCTTCTTTATGAACCATAAATCTTATATACTGAAGATCTTGCACAATTGACTGGCATGTTGTGAGGAATGTAGGGCTCCTGGATGGTCCAGATGGGGCACTAATCTCAAACTGAGCTATCTGATATCTAGAAATCAAAAACAAATGACCTAATTTCTTCCACTCAAACACTTAGGAAGAGGTTCTTCACTGAGAGGGTGGTTGCACACTGGAACAGGCTCCCCAGTGAAGTAGTCACTGCACCAAGCCTGTCTGAATTTAAGAGGCGTTTGGACTGTACACTTAGTCACATGGTCTAAAATTTTGGGTAGACCTGTGCAGTGCCAGGAGTTGGACTCGATGATCCTTATGGGTCCCTTCCAACTCGGGATATTCCGTGATTCTGTGAATAAAAGTTTAAGATAATCTAACCTGTTACAAAAATACCTCATTACAACAATAAAACAGATTTTTTCTTCTCTCCTTCATTTAAGTACACGACACATACTCATTTCTATTTGTTAAAGCAAATATAAAGAAAGGCCTCCAAATGTATATATGCAAGGCCAGGCTGAAAGAAACAAATATAACTTCTCCCTTCTGTTTTAAGCCAGTAGGAGGTACCTGTGATTGCAAAACACCTCACACCCTTCCACTTCCTGATCTCTAAGCATATGAACATAAGCTCTTCTTGCCTGTGTAATTTGAGGAGTTCCCTTTTTCCCTTCTGGCTTTTGGAATGATGAAAGAAGATGCCGGTGTGCAAAGCACTGCAGAGTTTTTAAAGGATGAAATTCAGCATTTAGTACACTTGCAGAAACACCTTCATATACTTCTACTACACCTAATTCAAATACCCCCTGCGAGCTGGCAGACTCTCCTCTTTTACCCCCTTTCCCAAAGTAGCAGCTGCGTTCTGACACCACATTAATATTCACATTTTTCATGATTCTAGCCCTGAATGCATTCATGCAGCACTCCTTCCCCATTCTCACTTGCCACATTCACTTTTTACAGCCTAACGATGCCTGTTTAGTCCCCTGACACAGCAAGAAGTAAAACATCTGAAACTAGGGGAATGAAAAACTGGTCCACAGTAATACCAAGAGTCTAACATGAGAGGGGAAAATGTTCTCAATCACATTAGAAGGACTGGTAGAAGGAGTTCAGCCACAAGCTAAATCAGTAGTTGATTCCTAGTCAAATACGTTATCTCTGTAGGGTCTGGGTGTGCATGTATGTGGGTGCATTTCATCTTCTCTTGTACTTCTAAATAATAACTTGATCTAACGGACAGTTCTAAAATGCAAAAAAAATGTAAAAAAAAAAATTACTCTAAGGGACATTTAAAAAAAAAAAAAAAAAAAAAAAAAAAAAAAAGAATACGTAGGCTATATTTCCAAATAAGCTATGGCCTATGATTTTGCAGGATGAAATCACTGCAAAAATCAAAAAGGGATCTACTCTTCTAAGATGTCTTCCAACATTTCTGAAGAACTAGGAGTGTTTATATTTAATTAAAAGGGAAGCAAAAATAATTTGTTACCAATACACAAAAAGAAAGGTAAGGCCTTGGGCAAGAAAACAGTAGCTGGACAACCTTATTTGACATTTTTTAACCAAGTATTTGTGGATGTATGAAAAAAAAGTAATGTTGCTAGGAATTTGCTTTGTAAGTTTCTTGATGGTTAACAGGGCACTCAGTTACAGATGAGCAACTGGTGGCTGCTGCTGGAATCATCACAGACTCTCTATTTAATGAACTAAATTCAGTCCAGAGTTCACTGCTGTCTTGTCTCTTAAGTAGCAGGAGCTATGGATGCTGAGGAGGGCCTAAGAGAATTTTAGTATTTACACAGCACTGTAACACAACAATGTTTTTTTCAAATGGCAAATGCGTAATCCTGCGTCTCTTACCTGCAAAGGAGCTTACAGGTAAGATGTAAAGGAATTATTCAATAAGGGAAGGAACAGCATGACTGAAAGAAAAACAGTCACCAAATAAGGATCAAACATAAAGAACTCAATAGCAACCTCGCTTGGCACAAATTTACTTGTGATCTGATGGAAGCAACCTGAACCCGACAAGCTCTGAGAGATAACAGTTTGTCGATTTCCCATTTCAAAGGTAGCGTGATAATCGAAAGCTTCCAGATATATCACATGGAAATCAAACTTGCAGCAAACAGCAAACTTTCTGATAAAGGCCTAAGCCTAACTCCATTGATGTCAATGACAAATCCCAGCAGTTTTCAATAGAAGTTGAGTGAAGCTCAAGGTGAAAAACAACTCTAAGAACAGTTGTAGTCAACTAAATCCCCAGTTAGGACAGAAAAATTGCGAGAGGATACTTCACGTCAGCGTGCCTGGGTTGGGAATTCACAGAGTGACTTGCAAGGAACTCTGATACTGAGCACTTTAAGAGACTCTTAAGGAAGCTGACAATGTTTGGCAAGGTCAGTACATCCCCATTTTGCATGGCATTACCATGCTGAGAACTTTCATGGCACCTGAGAGTAGTTCTCTTTATTTAGTCGCAAGCAATCTACAGGCTGTCAACACAAGCTGCGGCCAAACTGTTGTACTGGAGTGTAAACACAGAGTGTGGCTGATGAAGCAATCAATAAAATGAGCAGGCAGAAGGGGCAATGTTTTTTCTGTTTTCTAAGCAAGTGTAAGGAGTATAAAGAAGTGTAGAATGTCAAATTAAAGGCATGTCCAGTGCAAGACATGAGAGAGGCACGGAATTGATATGTATGCTACCTCTGTATGTCTCTGAAGCTGAATATGATTCTACAGCTAGACTATGATTCAGCCTCAGATCAACAAAGAATGACTACACTGGATTTATATGTTGCAATTGCAGATAAACACTCAAAATACCCTTATGACAGTTCTGTGCTACTGGAGCTATGTCTAAGGTGTATTGCCATATACACATGCAGAAATTGAGCAACTTTTCTAAGGAACTTCCTTTCTATTTTTCAGAGTGCAAAGAAAATGGATGGGAGACATGTTTGGTCTTTGTAGTCATCAGTGATGTGTTTTATTGAGCTTCCACTTCTGTAAAGACTTTTGTGCTAGGTGAAATACAAGCAAAGAGGAAAGAACAATTTATCTCAAATTTCTTGTTAAAAAAGTTTAAGAGAAGGCCCCATAATCATTCCCGTCCCTCCTTTACAGCTGAGGTTAAGGCAGACAGAAATTAAAAAACTCACCAAGTTTATGCAGCACAGTCAGGATTTGAACTCAGAACTTCTAAGTCCAACCCCAGTGCCTCAAGTACACATTCATTTTCTTCTTTGTATTCCCTGCAGTCTTAGGCCATGTGGCCACTATTGGTAAAATGAAAAACAGGTGCAGATCCATGAACAGATGGGAGACCAGCCCTGGCTGATCTCTGGAGGATAATACAGGGTTGCTTTCTGGCAAAGAGGATTCCAAAGAACCTCAGAGGCAGCACCCCTGCCCTAAAACTGAAGCTGCTCTGCCACACAATAAACGTTATCTCTACCAGCCCAGCAAGTGGGAGTGTTGGAGCATGCATGGTCTGTTGTCTGTCAGCAAAGGAGACTGCCTTAGTGACCTCTCAGACTTGCGATATTGACATCTTTGTTTTTCAGGCATGCCTATAAAGATTGTAGAAGACTAATTGCAATTCCATTCTTTGCAGTAACTGCAGCCAACATCACAGTTGCTGAAACATGAAATTTCTTCCCTTGAATAGACAACTTTGGAATGTCTAACCCTCCAAAAATGCCATTAGTCATATGCAGAATCTGTCTCTGGGAAAATCACTAGTGGTATGAAACAAATCAGCCAGGTAAGATGAATAATATATTTATTCTGGATCCATAAGAAAAGATCCACTTTTGATTTCTAGTTCATGTGGAACTGATGGCTTACTCTGCAGTATGTGGCTAAATGAAGAACTTGGACTGCTTTCTGAGTGGGAGGGTGATAGAAGATAACTAACAGGGCAATTGCATGGTCCTAAGCACAGGACAGATGGCTAAGATGCATAGTCCTTCCCTGCCTTGCGTGACCCACAATTGTGATTCCTATATGTTACAAGAAACATTTTTCCTCCATGTGTAACCTGCAGGTATACATCTACCAAAAGGATTAGAGAAGTCACAGCAATCCTCAATTTCCACAGATCCACACAACACATATCAAACCCAAAAGGATAGTTCATGCAAGAGGACAGGGTATGTTGCATCTTACATGCTTCTGGTTACAGCCTTTTTTATAGGTTTCTTTTCCTCCTTGCAAAAACACTCTTTTAGTGCTGTGTCTGAGAGAGGTTAGTTAATCTTACTAAAGCTGCCTCTACAGCAAAAATGCATGTCCACTTGTGCCAAGAAACTCAAACAGGACCTGTTTCTTTAGACTCCATTTAAGTTGGGGGTACAAAACCTGATTTGCAACTTTAGACCCAAAAAATACTGCTAGCATATATGCGTTCTGCTCATGCTTAAACTGTAAATCAAAATGGTTGGGAAAATTACCTTATCCCAGTTTTGGTTAGGTTTTGAAGGAAAACATTCTTCACACATGACAGTAATAGAATTTAACAGTAAAGACCACCCAGGACACTGGGAATCTCAAACTGCTTGGCCTCAGGTTCTCTGATTTGTTCTTCTCAGCTTTGTGTGTGCTCTTTGAGAGACAAAAAAGAATATTTGCTTCATTTTGAACTTTGATTTCTCTTTGAGCCGAACATTCACAAAAGCAGCCGGTCCCAGAGTTGGAATGTTCCAAATCCCCATTTGGAGCTGAGTACGTATGTTATGGAGTTGGTTGTGACACCACTTTATAGAGAACAGACAATGAGTTTTGAATCTTGTAAGTACTTTTCCTCCCTGTAAAGAAGAACCCTTCCCCCATTCTTTTGGAAACATCTCAGTCTGTATTGGAAACAGAGGATGTAATTTATTTTTATCACCTTCCATGTCAAACTGGCCAACTGCCACAGGTTTCTGCTTTCAGATGTAGCAAGAGGCAGGGGAATCACAGTGAAGCACTATTTATGTCAGTGGCTCCTCCTCTGTTTTCTTATCTTATTTTTGTGGCTACCTACTGTGTTATCTTATCACTCTTTATAATCCTGCAAAACTTCTCTGCAGCTTGACCCCTCCACAGAAAGAGCTGACCTGCTTAGACCTCCCTGCTCTCTACTCCTGCTTCCTTCCTTGCAGAGCAAGTTGCTCTGTCCTTTGTTACTTTACAACTCCTTTCTTACGGCCTGTCTTACTCCCTCACTCCTCCTTTTCCTAGGTCATTACATTACATTTCCTAGCTGAACGTGCACTCAGCTGTGTGGCCTCTTTGGAGTATGCTTAATCTCTCACTGTCCGGCCTGCTCTTTGATGTCTGATGAAGAAGGATACATCTTCTTTTCCATCTCTTCACGTGCCTATTAATTACTCTCTTCAGAGAGGCTGTTTACTGACTATCACTCTGTTTACAATTGAATACAGCTAAACATTTGGTCTTCACAATTCCCCCTCTTCTACACCACCCACCCAGTTTCTTCCCAGTTGTTGCAAAATAGATGTCTCCAAATCACTTTATAAAATCACAGATGCAATATACATACTTTCCCACACCCACCCTCCCACTCACAAACACTGTTTTCGCTTCATTTACAGAGAAGTAAAGTAAGTCTTTGTATTGGTATTTCTGTCTTCAGTTCTCTAATAAAAATGCAGCAGTGAGGCTTTACAATTTGACCTATTGCACGTATCCTTACCTTGTGAGTTGGAGAACACCCAGAAAGATCTGTAAGCTTCAGACTTCTGACCTGTGAAGAAATAATATGAACTCAGTACAAAATATAGAAGTATTCTCACTGAAATCGGAAGGACTGTCCTATACATGAACTGTGCATATGGCTTCATGGGATCAAGGGCCCTTGGGCAGAGGGAATTTTAATAGGATGGGGTGACTAAAAATTATTCTAGCGAACATATAGAAGGGAAGAATTATATGGTTATAATACAGCAACTCAGATCTAAGATGAAAATTCCGTCAGATGTCCTTTGCATTGTTCCATATGGAGCTTAAAACATTACAAAATAATGTGAAATAAATTTAAAACAAATGTGGGCTAAATTATGGTTTTTTTTTTTTTCTTTTTCTAATGAACAGATTATTGTCAATCATTTGCCATTTGTATTTGGGAAAAGGAAGGAAGCAGATACCTCAAAGAATTTAGGAACTGATTTATGACAAGGTGTATGAAGATTACCAAGTGTGAACATGAGTAAGTAGGAAAGAGTGAGAGGAAGGCTGTCAGTAAGAGGGGCATGCACTTGCACAGTCCAACAGTGGAACAACTGAATATCCTCAAACCATTTAATTTGTGTCTTGGCATGGCATCCTTATCTGTACAGTTAGAGATGATTACACAGGTTGCCTGTTGCTTTCCAATTTCAGCTTCTGGTTTTAGTACCTATTACTTTACAGAATTTAACCATCGGAACCATCCAATGAGAATTTGGGCTGAAATCTTTTAAGGTTTTGCAGCAAAAATAACCCAGCCTTTCCAATAATTTGATTAAGAAGAGCTGCTGTTTTGTATGTATTTCATGAAGTCATCAGTTACAGAAACAGTAAATTAAGCAGTGTACAGTTTTGGTTATTTTCCGTCAATTATCCTGGATATGTAAAATAACCAGGCCAGAAAAGAGAAATTGAAGTATAACAGACACATGTCATTTTTGTTTTCATTCACACTTGTTTCCCCGATACCCCTGATGCTCCTATAAATGCAATATCTGTATTTATATTAAAAAAACTTTATATGGAGAGCTTTATTGATACATTTGTTATACTTCTATATAATAGGATAATGACAGGCACTAATTTATATTGGGTGTGCTTGTTGTACTTGAATTTTATGACACTCATTTACTGTTCTTGCATGCTAGAAAAGGAATGAGCATTTAAAAAACTTTGTGTATAATTACACTTTCAGCTATTAATTGGTCATATGAACGAATTAAATGGACATTTAATTAAATGTTACTCTTTTAAAGCAAGAAACAGAGCCTATGGACTTTAAATTGATACTGTGTGCATTTGTTTTAATTAGGTAGTGTTAGGGATTAATGTAATTTAGCCATTATATTCATAATTAGATAAATTAGCATTTATGTCTTGATATCATACAGAAGATCAGTTAAGATGTGAGCTGTCTTCTGCTAGGTACTGTACAAACACAACTTGAAGTGTATCTGCAAGACTTACTTCCTGTCTTTGTCACCTTTAAAAGAAAATATTGTGATACCTTCTTCATCTTTTGCAGGTGTCCACTGACTGTTCTGATGACAATTCAAAACATGCTCAAAAATTTTTGAGATGGGGACTTTTGGTTCTAGCACATTGAGGTTCTAGCCTGAGTGAATGAGGCCAGTACAGTAAATATAAAGCCCCCAAATGACTCACCTGATTTTGAAAGCGTTGTTTCAGTGGTCAGAGAGCATCATTTGGGAGTACTCTGGAGCACCTATTCTGGTCATGCAGCAAACAAAATGAAGCCAGTAGGAAGGGGAAAAGATGCTGATAAGGGTATTTCCTTTTTGTGAGATTTATTTAAAAGCTTGTTGTAATATAAAGGTTGAAGAAAAAAAAAAGCTGTTAGGAAAACAGAAACAATTTGAGCAGGTGTAAGTGGCACAGGAATAGTCTCACCAATTTACAAATCATGAGCTCTGTTCTTTGAGATACATTAGGTCGGAAGTCTGGACCAAAGCAAATGATCAGGTATTAAAAACTATTTGGCTATTTAGTGTATTTCTAACAAAGACAAATGCACAATTGTATGTCAGAACTTCTGTGAGCCTAAGGAACCACTGAATTTCCTTGTATGTAAATAAGTAATCTAGCAAACTAGTAGATCAGTCTGCTCTGGCATTTCCCAAGTCTTCCTTAGCCATTAACATACAGCAAAGGCAGACAAAAAAAGCCTCAGCGGATAAATAAGAAAGTAGGGACAAAAATCCACATTATCAAGTTAGCAAGAAGCTTGTGTATTCATTTTGTGCAAGAGTTTACTATGATGCCCATTTACTTCCTCCTGGATTTTTCTTAAGAGCTGAATTGTTCAGTTTTCCAGAAACAGATGTATCTGTTATTTATGCGTTATATATGTTATAGCGTATGTTATTTAGAGCTTTGAGTGGAAGAGAAAAGGAGCAGAATTTGCTCCATCTATGTGACCTGCATAGGTGTCTCTCATGCTTTTCTTTAAGGCCAGGACTAACAGGAGTCTGTCCAATATTGACTATATTTTGAGCTATATTGAACAGATGAGAAAATAATTTACAGTCACATTTAGCAGCAGCTGCTTTTCTTACTGATGTAGTTCATATTTCATTCCTTTTGTTTCTATACATTTAGGTGGTACTGTTAAAAACACAGTGGATCTCTCCTGAAAATGAAACTGCTTCGATGTTCTTGTTTCTCTGGTTTAACTGAGATAACCAGACTTCCAAAACACTTAGCCCAGCCACTGACTTTCTGACAGACCTGCCCTCCAGGATCAGTTATGATCAACTTTTTGACAAGATTTCTCTCTGGCTTGATACTTGATAACATTTTAAGACTTTTTTTTTTTTTTTAATCAGTTCTTATTTAACAATATTAACAGATGCTGTTAAGTGCCTCAAAGTTTGAAAATTCAGGCTTAGGAGAATTGATAGGGCTTCTCTTTACAACCCAGATGATTTGCAGTTTTGGAGCCTTAGGCCTGATCTGTGCAGTTTATGTCCAATACAAACATTCCCAGGTGGCTGCAATCAAACATCTAAAGCAGCTGAAGTCATACTGAACATGCACATGCAGTTGCTTGGGATATCGCTTGAACAGTGCATTCATGTTTTCACAAGGGAATAAACTCTCATGATTTTGCTATGGCATCCATGTTGATGGTAGGATTAACTATTCAGTAAAACAAATGTTGCTCAAACAGTACAAAATGCTCCCTGCAAATGGCACCTGACTTATCTGCTGTTTGCAGGAGAACTTACCCACAACATTTCAGATGCTCAGAGATTCTTAGCATAATCTTACCTAAGGGTATCCCAACATGCATCTCTTCCACTCAAAAAAAAAAAAAAAAAATCAAAAAAAGGAAGAAAAAAGGAGCAAGTAATAAAATGGAGAAAAAAGAAGGAAATGTAAGAAGAGGAACGAAGGACTGGCAATCAGAAAGTACATGCAAACAGGACAGCAGAAGTGTGGTAAAGAAAAGACAAAGATGGAAAAATGCCATTTTTACTCTCTGAAAATGTGACAAACTTGCAGTACTCATTCAAAAAAAGGGGACAGGAGTGATGATGGATACTCAAAGGCTGGATTTAGAATTATTACTGGAGTAATTTAGAATTGAAGATTCTAAATTGAGTTGGGGAGGGCACCAAGGCACCTCTTCCACAGCTACTAAGGAAGGTTAACAACTGAAAGACGTACTTACATGGCTGAGTCTCACCTCCCATATTTGGCCAGACCACATTAGAGATTTGCCTGTGATAGAAATTCTGGCACATTAGAAAAATTTACCACTCTAACTACGCTGACAAGTCTTCTACCATCTAAACTAGACCATAACATAATCATTGCACAGAAAGAACAGTACCAGGAGTTGGAAATAATGCAGTACAGGGTAGCCATGCTGACTGGCATACACCACATTCAGTTTATAACATATATATGGCATTTCTATTTGCCTTTTTGTCTGATGAGCTTTTCCCAGGGATGTTTTCCTTACAGAAGAGTTGAAGAAAACCAAGATTCTACAAAACTGAAGTTACTTGTTACTTGAATTTTTTAGTTTAAGCAGTTGTGAATTAGAAATTGCATGAAGATTTCACTGCTGTTTCTGTATGCTTTGAACATTATACACTTCTGTTTTCTTTTATTTGCACTAGCAGGAAGAAAAATTGGAGGAAATGTAAACATTTTAATTTCAAGCTTAAGCCATAGATGTTTTTTCCATAAAACCTGCACAGGTGCATCAAACAATTCAGAAGTAACTCAGCACTGTCAACTTCAATGTACAAAAGAGGCTTAGATCTTAAAAACCTGTCGTAAGGACAGGCACAGTAAAGGAGCGAGACACAGCAGCAGGCATGCACCTACGGGAGCAGCTTCTGCCCCATTTGCTCTTTGCCTGTGCATTTCCTTTTGTGTACAGTGGCAAACGCAGGTTAAGTGCTGCTCCTCCTCAGCTCAGTGGGAATTTCTGCATTGGCTTCACGGGGAGTAGCAAGAACACTTCTCACGCCTGCAGCTCACGCTGTGTGCTTTGAAAATGTATGTTAGGTTTTATTTGGATAAAGGCAGAAGCTGTTTTGCCAGTGTTTTTCAAGCAGCACAATACCTACGAGGAGAGAGAAATTTAAAAAACTCACTGATTTACCATGTTAAAAAAAGATGGCACATTTATTGCTACATAAATGTTATATACATAGTGTTTTCTGTTACATTGACAGAAATTTTTTGAACTTCTTGCTGCTGGTTGGAAAGGTTTATCAGCAATACCTTGAAATTTGACACAGGGTACAAATCTGCAATAAACCAACAATGGAAACTGGAGAACAAGATGAGAAGCAATTCATCTCGGACAATTAGCTCTTACAATACTCCATAGGTACTACACGGTATGCTAGAACCCTACTATGGTCTTACAATGCTATTGTAAATTTCTGATATTAATGAACAGGTTATGGTAAATAACCCTACATTTTTACTACCTAATATAGTAAAATAAAGTAAGAAACTTTTTACTGAAAACTTTTTCGATTTCAAAAATCTAGAAAGAGTAATATTTAGAATTCAAGAAATTTTCTTACAAGATTATTGTATAAAAGACTAGCTACAGTGAAAAATAAGCCAAATGTTTTTTTCTTTCTATTTTATGAAGGAAAGCTTCTGGGCATACTGCAAAGTCTAATATAGCCAAAAAGACAACAAGCTTAGAAGGAAAAAGGCCAGGCAGTGGCACGTGATCACTTTCACACGTCATAAGCAACAAATTTGTTTAGCTGATAAACACTGAAATGAAGAACAAGGCCACAGATATAATCAGGTGTTATTTGATGGTATATGCAAATTAAAGTAATAGAAATGAGTCCAATAATTTCACAAACTGTTTTGTTAGGAACCATCCAAAACATGAGCTTCAATTCATTAGTTTATTTTAACAATCCAGCTTTTGTTCTTTCAAATTAAATGACTTCATAAAAATTATTCTTTTGTTCCTGTTTTGTGTGTGAACCAATTGCCAGTGATGAAAGATGCACTATATAACAATAGCTCAGACAACCTTGGCTTCGGAAATTTCCTCCCATGGTCATTGCAGTGGAAGACAGTTTCCATGGAAGTTCAAAGGGCTTTTAACCATTTCAACACATTTGTGACAAAGGAATACTTATGGACACTGTTCAGGTGGAGAAACATTTAATGGTTTAATGCTAATATGGCTTGGGAGGGGTCATTTGTTTGCATTTGATTCACATGGATTTTTTTCTCCACTGACAAGCCATACAAAAATGACAAGATAACTGATGTATACAGTGAGGAAAAGTTGGTGACCATTGCTCTTATATTCCATTAGTTAAATAAGCCCACCTTACTGGCGGTTATATCATCACACTACCTGCCACGGTGAATTTAGGATTTTACTATTCACCAAAATTACAGCCTGAAAAAAATCTCCTTTGTATTTTAATGCATTTTGTGCTTACGTACAGCTAACACTTTACATGTACTATATGTAGTACTTACTGCTTGGAAAACAAAGCAACTCTAACAAAGTAGATTCTCCCCACCCAATTTACACTTCACGTTACAAGCTTTACTATGAAGCCTAGAAGCCTAAAAAGGTTTTGTGTATAATTAGAAAAAAAACATTTGAGGAAAGTCTGAGGGAAAATAAAAATCAATTTTTAAATCTAAGAAACGTTATGGTCACAGCATTGCTCCTGCCTGCAGCCTTCAGGAGGCCTCTTACTGGCTGGAAACACGGAGCTCAGTATGGAAGGGTAACTATGACCATAACTGTTCAGATTACCAGAGACCAAAAATAACATAAAAAAGCTATACCAAGGAATAGTTTCCTATTGCATGGAAAACACTAGTCATATGGCAAAAGGAGAGGAAAGGACAACAAAAGACTTTTCCCTTCCTTTTTTAAGACACTAATAGGTATGCTGGGAATGCTACGGGTCGACGGTTGTCACTGCTTTGTTCTCTGAATGTGAACAGCTTTAGTAAATGCTGGCATCCAGCTGAAATTTTATCAGCTTTTAACATGTTAACTTTTCCCTTTATATGTAGACCTTTACAGTTCCATAACAATAAATAAAATTTGTAGTTACAATGCATTTGTCAATTCAGTTTAGGCACAAGGCAACTTCCACAATGAGTGGAGAGATCACAACAGTCTCTGATTGTGCAGAAGCGACACACTGCTTGCAACAGAATGATATGTTCAGAGTATTTCATGGGCTGAAATTCTATCTGAAGATCTTGTATCTTCAATCCTGATGCAGGTGTTGACCAGTAGCTTTGATCATAAGATTGCATTTGGGTTTCTTGCTTCAAGTGTTTTCTCCTGTCAGGTTTGTGTCTTCATATAATGTTAGTTGTCTGTGTCCTTGTGAAGAAAGGTCACCTTCTGTGTATCCTACCAATAATTCTGGAATTCTAGACATATTTGGGAGAACAAAAGAGTATTAGGAAAAGAACCAATAAGAAGCATAATATTAACATTATTGAACAAATGTGAACTGTAATTTATGGCATTTTCAGTCAGTTAAGTACAAAAGAAAATCACATTGAGGGGTCTGAAATCTTTTTTCCCAGAGCATATCCAGCAAAGGCAGCAATTCCATAAAAACTAACAGGTCTCCAATCTCTTGATGGGGAAGGTAAGGCAGCTCCATCTCCATCCTGCCTAAATATCGGCAATCTATCTGCTATGAACCAAATTTAAATCAACAGACTAGTTTTATCCACACAACTGAGCACTTACTAAAATCTTCACATTGTAGAAACAAGATATAAAAACACGACATTATTTTCATTTTTCTAACGCAAAAGCAGTTAAAAACAACCTTTACCATAATTCCTCAGAGTTCAACAACTTGTTTTGGTTTAAAAAAATAACATAACTGCTGTATTGTGTTTCTCTCAAAATATTAAGGATGCCAAAGTAGCAAGAAGTAAACCAGACCACAAATAAAAGCTTGATAATGGTCTGCTCTTCTGAGAGTTACTAGGCTTGAACAGTTTACTCTCAGAAAAATTATATATTTAGACTCTCTGGGTAAACGAGAAAGAATATTATCTGTGAAACTCACACCTAAGAAACTGCGATTCGATTCGACTCTTGTAGTCCTTTCTAAAATAGGCAAGAGACAGTACCTAATTTAATCTCTACTCTTGAAGGTAGGCATTACCATATACCTAAAGAGCCCGTACAATCTTTTCATGTCAACTTCACGCTTTAGTCATCTTACAAAATTTTCGCTATTCTATAGTACTTTGTTCTTGAAAGTGCCTTATAAAAGCAAAGATAAAGTAAACTTTTGAAATATGGCAAGAGTCACTTGAAACAAAATACAAAATCTGCAAATTGAGAATTATCTGACAAATTAGAAAGCCTTCTGCTCTGGTATGAAAAAAACAAATTCAAGGAATTCGCATCACCTTGTTTTCCTTAAAAATAGACAAATAAATAAATAATCCGTTTAGTTGATGAAGAAAGAAGCTGTCTATAAGAAAAAGGGGAAAGTACTAACTGGAGTAAGGCATCATTTAAGTGCCATTTTGTTGCTTTGTAAAGAACACCAGGAAATAATAAACTTCCATGGGATACATTCTGGCAAGATGCATGCCTTACCTTAAGCTAAAATAGAAATGAAACAGTCTACATGAACAACAACAACAACAACAACAAAAGCCCTCCCAAAGCATAAAAATTTAGTGAGGTTTCAGATGAAAGTCAGGGCATTGAATCAGATCTGTGAAGATAACTCTTGAGAGGAAGTGGCAACAGCACTACTGTTTTAAAGACAGGGAATATTTAGCATTACTTCTTATCAAAAACAAATTTTTCCCATTCATCAAAAAAGCTAAACACCACATAATAAAACCCAAATCAACAATTTCAGGAGGAAAAGACTCATATTCCTGTAAGGCCTCCCCATCAGCATCTTTTAAATGAACTGTCTCATACTGAAGTATTTGGAGCATTCAGAAACACTGGTTCGTCTAGCAAACCTGCTAGCACTGCTTTTTAAATCTTAATTCACAATCTGTATTAGTGAAGATAGCTAAGATAGTTAGCAATCTCTGCTGGGCAAATGATGCGAGTTAAAATGACCGGCCTTAAGACAGAGAGCAAACCTCTCTCAGATGAGAAGCATCTCCAACTGTTTCTACCAGCACTGGGACACAATACATGGATTTTTAAATGAACTGATGTGATATTTAGACCACTTAAAGATGTATAATTCATCTCTATTATTCTTGGCTTATCTAGCAAGCCGTTAACTATTCCTCTGATGTCATGCCAAGAAGGCCACCTGAGCCAAGAGACGTAACCATCAGTAACAACACATGCAAACGAAGAGAATTTCACTAAAATTTCCCGGGTTTTTGTTTTTATAATAAAACTACACAAATCCGCATGCCTTTGCTTATGCTCAGAAATATGGAAGTATTTAGCAACATGAAGAAGTTTGTACTAGTGGCAGCTCAGTAGCTAAGAATAAACATACCTAGATTTTTCAAATTTTAGCCAATAAATAGCAACAAACAGAACAAAGTTAGCAGAGCCACCCCGCTCTAGACGAGAGACATACCTGGCTGGTGTTCACATATGACCCATAGGGTTGGTAGTTTCACTCAGGCCAGGGTGGCTTCCTGGGTGTGGTGTTGGCGGCTCTGCCGATACGGCAGAAACTTTTTCTTCTTCCCTTCTCTTAAGGCAGGCTGCTTTAGGATTTAGGTTTCGTTCTGTAATAGAAAAATGATTCTTAACATCCTGTATGCTGATACCAAAGGGAGTATCGACACTAATCACTGCAGTAAAAATAGCAATGCAGCTTCCCTTTCCTGAGTACTTACAGCCCTGTGTTAAAGCACCCGTGCCTAAAGCTGCAGACAAGCCCTACTGAAAGTCCAACTCCTAGACTGGATTTAAAAAAAAAAAAAAAAAGGAAAAACTTACTACCTGCCTTCATACACCTTCAAAAATATTGGAAAACAAAGAAAAAGTGCCTTCGTCACAGAAAGTTGCTGGAAGTGAAACTGAGAAAAATTGTAATTTGCAATGAAATAAAATGAAATAAAACGGATTTCTGTGTTTTGTTGGTATGTTGAAGTCATACCAACCCTTCTGACATCACACTACTTTTAGTAATGCTGCTGCTTCTTTAACTCAAGTATTAGTTTGTTAGAAGAGCAGGATGTAGAAATTCATAATTCTCTACATACCTCAAGTCTGTGAAATCATCCAGTGCTCATCTTGCTTAACATCATATTCTTCTGACTTAGTCATATAGAACAAAAGGAATTTTTTACCTTACTTCCTCTCACATCATGAAGTCAGTACTTTATAATAGCTATTTGTGGACTATCAAAATATTTCCATCAACATGTTTCCACTTTCCCAATTAGCTTCATACATGTAGATTTGGATCTAGTTTTCAAATAATTGACAGTTTCTAAAAGTCAACTGTTTCTGTTCTTCAAAATGGCTTTTCATGAATCACAATACAAAAGACATAAATCTCAGCAGCCAGAAAGACACACACAAGGTATGTAATATATTCTCTCAATTAAAAGAAGTGATTTTCTTCTCAGTGCATGCTGATTTTAAATAGCATTTTGAGGTATTTTTCCAGCTATCAGTGAATCATATTTTGCAGTTTAAGATTGCAGGAACAATTTTAACCGTAAAGAGACTGCCAAAACTGAACAGACAGCACGAGCTCAGTCCAAGAACTTAGCCCTTCTCTTCTACCGCACAGCTGCCCCTCTAGTAACTGCAGTTTGCTGAACCCTGTTCATTTTACAGGGTGTTTCTCTAGCTAATCTGACAGAGGCAATTCTGCACAGACTTGCTAATTGTGCTTTCACTCAAACCATTATCAAGAGCCTCCTACTGGAATTCCTAAAGATGATCAGTTGTGAAGTCTGCTGGAAAACAAAAAACGCTAACTTTTCTGAACTACAGTTTTCTTAGTTTAAATGTGGCTGGCCTTGAAGTTTTAAAGAAGATTTAATTATGTGGAAACTTTGAAAGGAAGTTAATTTGCAGTGCTTTAGGAAATGGAGATAAAAACACTAGCCTACAGTTAAAGCTTAACATCTGAAATGTTTCATTTTGAATAGCAGTAATCACAAAATGAGAAGATGCATTACCAGCAGAGAGGAAATTGTTTATGCTATTATGTAACGCACTGGCGAAAGCTCTGCATGCCACACAAAGCTCTGGTCACTCAGTTTCAGGATACTTAATTGAGATTGGAACAGGTGCAAAGAAAGACGAGATAAAATGCGGAATGCAGTCTCTCACAAGAGGCACGGTGTGCTTGTGATAGTCTTCTTCAAATACACAGAGTAGAGTACAAGCTGAGATGTAAACATGAGGAAGGGAAAACTCTTGATTTAAACTGTCTGTAAAATAAGTCCAAATCAACTGCAAGTAAATTTAGGAAAAGATTTCTAACACAAAGTATGGAAGCAACCTCTGACCAACGCAAAAGTGATCTCGTTAATTTCAGCACAGAGCTTTCTACAGTTTACATAGCCTGTGTAAAATAATGAGACGGACTTGATGTTTTTTAACTGTTAAAAAAACATGCCTCATTAATGTTCTTCCGACTTCTTCATAATAGTCAATCTTATCTTCCAGAGAAAGGCAAGCATTTTCAGACCAAAAAAATTCCCAACGTCAGAGTCTCAGAGATGCAAAGACTAGCTGGTGCCACTCAAAGCTCTGCTAACTTTAATCTGGTTAACCTGCAGAGTAACTACTGTTTCTGCGCTTGCCATGCAAGAATTCTGACTGGAAGCAGTGCATTTTGTTAAAAGCTAGGTCAGTAAAACTCTGCCTGAAAAGCCTGTGCACCTCATCCTTACCATGAAATACATAAGCTTGCATTAGGTTACTCACTTTGTAACTTCCAATAGACTTAACAATTGTTTTTATCTACTGCAAGCAACAAATTTGGAAATGAAAATAAAAATAAGGTACAGAAAACATTGACACCAGTGATTCAAAGATGTAGCACATTAAGCAAATATGACCACTGACATCATCCACGTCTGAAATACACTTGCAGTTCTTCATGTGCTTGCAACAGTGAGATCCCAAAGAAATGGTTGTTCAAGTCCCAGGGAGCAAAATAAGAGAATGCTCACCAGTCTAAGCGACAGCTACGTAAGTAAGCCTATTTCTTCCCTAGAAAAATCAAAAGGAATCAGGGCAAGAAAATAATGTCAACACCAGCCCCGATTCAATTAAAGTAGCTGCAGGTTTCCTCCCTTCTCCCCAGAATGTGCTTGATGCAAAAAACCTAAGTAAATGCAGTTACATTCGCTGCTTTTTAAAATTTCAGTTATGTGGGGTTCATCTTAAATCAGATCTCGTTTTTGCTAAAGCTTCTGTATCACTAAGTAAGCACTTGTTACAATTTAAAGATGTGTCGATGTTTCAATTAACTAATTTATCTAGAAAACTTGGATAACAAAATGGCTAACTGCATAGGAAAAAAATAGATAAAAGTATAAACTTAACACTCCCCTCCTTCCTTCCTTTCTTTTCATTAAAAGCAACTCCTTGCTTTTCGTAAAGAACTTGAACATAGTCACAGAACGACTAACATGCGTTTAGCAACTTGTGCGCGAGTTATGCAGATTACAAAAGAGACCAACACTATTCCATGAACAAAGCCACCCTGCGAATTGCCACAGCACAATGACGGGCTACTAACCTCTCACTTGCTGCTCTAGACTGAGGATGACTGCCACAGCCTGGTGAAGAATAAGCAGTTTTGTCTGTGGTTTTTCACTCTTCAGATGAAGCTGACACATTCGGCCAAGTTCTTTAAATGCCTCGTTAATATCTCGTACACGCAAACGTTCTCTAGCATTATTTGCCATCCTCCTCTCCTTTTCTCTTTCTATTTTCTGCTCTGGGTTTAAATCCTCATCTTCATTAGTACTGCTGCAAGAAAGTGTAAATAAAAGTATACTGAAATATCACTACTACTTCAAGTCGCTGTGCTAGTTCAGAGTGCTCAGTTGATGAAATTAAAACTTCTTCCCATTTACTCTATTTCATGTTGAACTATATTTAAATAAACAAACAAGTGATAGATATTAATGCTTAAGTACTCAGGGTAATTCTTGCTGTTCCTGCATTTTCCTGAAAATAAACGTTCAATGTCTTTTGCCCGAAGAACATCCACAGAATATTGTCTACAGATGGTAAACACTTCTAGGAAGAGTAGAGGGAATGTGCTGTCCCTTGTAGCAAAAGATATACCCTAACTACTGCTTTATTCTATTACTGACACGTGTTCAAATAGTGAGAGATACTCAGCCATCTTTTCAGGTGACGAATAAATCACTTTCAACTAATAGTTTTTGCTGGTTTGCAATATATCAGCTTATACAAAAAGGCATTCAAGTAATTTTCAATTTAATGTGCTTATTAAAAAGTTTTAGTCTGTTTAAGATCTTCCTGGCCAATTTTAAAACTATCTTTTTCTTTTAATACCCAAGGTAGAACTAAACAGTTATACTTAGAATTCTTGCATCATTTCACTTAAAATTATTATATTAAGTTGCATAGCTTTTTTATTGTTATCTCAAATTTCAATGCTTGTGTCAGGCCTATCAGGCAGATCCAGAAACATTTTACCTGGTGTGAACCCTAGTTTTTTTGTCCGTGGTTTGGGAAGGGAAAAAAAGTGTTTAGAAATTATATGTACATATCACATTCACTGCAGTCCCTAGTTTATCAGGCCACTGCTCTCCAGTACTACTGGCTCCCATTTAGAAGAGGAGCCCTGGCCCAGGTACAAGGATTACATGTCTCAAACACTCTTCCATCCTCTACGCTGGGCAGGACTGTCTCAATCTTCTATGCTAGTTATCTGTTATAGGCAGGTAATAGGCAAGACACTTACACAACGGAATGCATAATTTTCAGGTGATTTTCCTGGAAAAAAAAAGTATCTTGTATTCAACTAGATACAAATACTATAAGCTATTTGTCTTTGTATTTCAGCTGCCTATTAATATATGCACAGAGGTAATGCAAAAGCTTTGAAATAAGTTTATTGAGCTTAAGGACAATCTACAACTTACACAGAGCATTAAGCACAAATTCTCTAGCTCACATCAGTGACCCACCTTGTCCTGCCTCTAGATGAAACCTTGATATCCTTCTGGGAGGACTCATCATCTGATTTCATGTCATCTGATGAGGGGGGTTCATGTATATTTTCATCCTTCTCCTTATGTTCAGACTTGATTTCTGTTGGACCTATAGCCACAGACTGGCTCTGCAAGCCACCTGACAATGCTGCAAGCAAATGGATCAGTGTGAGTGGAACACTTAGCCCTGTAGGAGAACCTCAAGCAGATATTGTAGATGGCAGGTCAGAGCATAGCAAGGAGTCTGGAAAGCCAACACAAGGAACTATGCTCTGGTAACGGGAACAAAAGAGAAATCCTGATAACGCTGCTGTACTTGGACATGTGTCATAAGGTTGTAAAGGGATCATAATAATCAAGAGCAGCTTGATCAGAGAAAGAAACTGTAAAATACAGAAGGTCATTCTGCAAAGTAAGAAAATTTGCACCTCATGTCTGGACTGTAAATCTAAGGTCATAGCTGCACTGACAGAGGCTTGGGCCTAAGCCAAATCTGCAACACACATCCCTAAATGGAGCAAGCATGCTAATGAATAAGCTGACTTCTGTTTCCTATAGCTTACTTCTTTAGGCTAAAAATTGAGGGAACTGTAAACAGTTGTGTAGAGAGAGTTCCTTTTAATGGCTAGATTGAAATCAGGCATCAGCTCACTCTGCAACCCTCCTGGCTGATTTGGAAATGTCTGCCTTACTGCAAATGGCATTATGGCAACTCAAGCTAGAAGGCGGCTGTAATGCAAAGTCTTCTACTGAAACTATACTGGGACAAGTCCAACACGGGGATGCCCTTCAAAATTTGGCAGGAATCCCTAACAGTGGTAGTTTATAGGATTTAAAATTGAAGTCAATTTTTCATTTCTCAACACTACTTATGTTCCTGTTCCCTGTATTGATGCACATTTACCAAGATCTATAGCCTCACTGGCTCTGGATTATTACAGACCCTGTTGAGCACCTAGTATTGCTGGAAAGTTACCTCTGTAGCTTTCTTGTGTTTTATGGTTTAGTTCTGTGCTCTGAGCAGAAACTGTACTGGGAAGAACCGAATGGTTGCTGTTGAGGCTGACGCTTTCTTCCCGATGAGTCCCAACCTAAAGGAAAGCAAAGCAAATGTTTCTATTAAAGATGTGATTCAAAGAAATAGGCCAAAAATAGAAGTTTAAAAAACAAAGTATTTGCTGGATTAGAGACCAGAGTTCAAGTTCTACTTCAGTAAGGGAAAGATTTAGTTGAAACAAGCTGTTATACTAAACCACTTGATTACAGCATATTGGATTAAGCCGTGCTTCAAGCAATGACCAACACCTGTTTGGAATAATGCAGCAACCTAGCAATTTTTTTTCAATATTATCCCACAGATCACTACAGAATTTTATTCTTGATTTATACCCAAGTAAAAGATTTCATTAACATTAGATTGCTTTAAGCTACTATGGCTATCAACTGTAGTACTCGTAAAATTATGATCCTTAAATGAAAATCACAGGGAATAGTAATTTTCACTGCATGTGAGCAGTGTATATATGTACACATACACTCACACGAACATTTGTATACACAGACACATACACACATTTAAAAAAACAAAAAAAAAATCTCCTCACTTCCTGACTGAGGAAACAGGATTAGGAAAAAACTGGATCTAATTTCAAAATATTATTTTATTCACTTTAATATTTTTCTCAGCTAAATACATTTTGTTTAGTCCCATTACTGAATCTTATCATATGAAAATAATCCAGGCATCTAACTATTCTTACCACCCCCTGCATATAGTACATAATTTCTTTCATAATACAACACAATTATATTTCTAAGGAGCAAGTATTGAGATGAAATCTTAAAAAAATTCCCAATCTTGCAGGAACTTGAATAAATAATACTTATATAACGTAGCTATGAGTGCACATACATAGCTTGAAGAGGCAAATTTGTTTAAAAAAGCCTGCTGCTCAGTACAGAATACTGTTATCAATGCAAACATCTATTAAAAAAGTATTCTTTAGTTTGAAAATCGAAGAGGTAAAGACACGCTGCCTGAATTTAAATAAGCTGGAATGTGGGACACTTAAAGCTTTTGATTCCTAAAGAGACAAAAGTCCTTTAAATATCTATAATATAACCAACATAATGCAATTAAACAGTTAAAAAAAAGAACAAAGATGAGGGATTCTACTATTATTTGTATAGTTACAAAAATTGGCTACAGATGAAGCTTTTTATTGGAACAGTAGCAAACATGTCAACTAGAAGATTAAGCCTTTAATTAAATAGGTTTATTGCCTGGAGTTACACATGAGAACCACTGTTTTTCAATAAATCCTTCAATCCTAGTAAACTGCTGAGCTTTGAATCCCTCTTGAGTAATTAATGCAGCTTTTACCTTTCATGTCTTAGTATGGATTTTACCCAGAGAGAGATAAATACCCTTATGCAAGTTTATCCTTTGTTTAATATACACTCGTTCCTGTAAGCTAACAGACAACGAACAAGAAAGGAAAGGGGGGGCATGGGGTTATCCCCCCAGAGCCCCAACAACCCACAACTAATATCAGGTCATTCTGGGCTGCTACAGAATCTACTGTTCTGCAGAAAACATCCTCTCATACGCTGCAGAATATCTGTTGCTTTTTAAAGTACATTTTATCTTCCTTTATGTCATAGGCTTTGTTTGCTGGAAGTTCTATGAGGGATGCAGTCATCCCAATTCTTGTGAGTATCTTGAATTCACCAGGAGTAAGGAGCAGAGCCTGGCTCTTTCCGCCTACGAGACAAAACTCATTACAACGGGAATGTGAAACTCATGCTCCACGCAACTTTCAAAACCCAGTCTTTCACTAATTCTGCCCTGCAGGTCGTGTTTTATTTTATTCTTCTGGTCATGCTTAGACCTAACACATGAGGGTGCTTTTATTCAAGCTACAAACTATTAATCGTTCTGGTGGCAGTTGTGTTCCCCCACCCCCCAAATCTACTTCTTAAAAAAAGGCAAAAATTTCTTAAAGCTGTGTGCACAAACACAACAGCTGCCAGAACCCTGGCAACTTTCAAATCCAGAGCTAATCTAAAAGTAACAGATTAACAAATCAATTCTGATAAAGGCAGAAAATTCATTAGAAGTAGAAACTGACTTCAGATCCCCTTTTCAGTTCTTTGAAACAGGTTTACAAATTCAAAACATACAGTTTAGATTAACCAGATTTCAACAGAAATCTTAAGAGCTAAAATATTACAAAACTGACCACCACAGGAATTTTTATCTCCGATCTGTGATGTACTAGAGAATCCAAAGAGGCAAACAAACAAAAAACCAAGGGACTGGCTGAAAGTCAGACTGAGCTCTTGGCCTTTGTGTGTATTTCCTACAAACGCAACTTATTAGTGACTGCTTAAAGGTACCAAACTGGATCTTTAGTATCTTAAACATCAAGTTTAGAAAATTCAGTATATGCTTTTCTTGCCCTCTACTCCCACTTCACAGAAAAAGGATCTCCACATCTACGTTTCAGTGGAGCACAACACTGAGCTTCCCCAACGTCTCCCGAAAGGCACTTCACAGTATCAGATCCGACTTTTCCCCTCAGGCTCCGGAGCCTGCCTCGGCCCGGGCCCGCACGCAGCCCAGCTCCGCCGCCCCCTCAGGCCCCCGCCACGTTCCACAAGCCCGTAAGCACCCCGGTTATAAAAGCGCTCGCAAAGTATCCGCGCCATCACAAACTAAGAAGGTTCGCCTCACAGAAGCGGCATTTGAATATATTTACATGCTCACCAGCCCCCCGCCAGAGGCGGAGGGGGTGGCTGGAAGCGTGCAATCTGGACTATTTCAGCATAATGACGTTAGCAGGACTCTCTTTGTAACCCGATGCCTCCCACAAATGTTTCTCCCGCACTTCCTGGCGAGCGCAGCCTTCCCAGGGCCTGCTATCCCCGTTAACCCCTGCTCGGGCAGCCGGGGCGGGCGGCGGCCGC
>VXAA01003910.1:9420-27146 GCA_013399115.1 Anseranas semipalmata | reverse complement strand
CGGCTTGCGGGATTCCCTGTTATAAGCAAACAAACTTTGAGTTAACGCATTCTTTCGTGGGCTCCTTTAGCCTCATTTTCGTGATCCCTCAAGTAAGCCCTACGTACTCCTCAAGCGCACAACGTGGAAGACAAACTGAGAACCTGGATTTGTGTCCTATGCAAGATAAAACTAAAGCTTCAGTTGCAATGCCAAAACGTTTTAGAAAAATCTGAGAAGCAATCGGCATAGAAACCGCATCCATTAAAAATACCCTTAAATCACTTGCGCATTCACCATTGTGTATTTTTTGTGTATTATGACAGTCTAATGCATAATTAGGATTCAAAGCAAACCAAAGAAGTTGTATCTCAGTCAGGGAAGCCATAATTTGAGAACAATAGTAGTCCTGTAGGCGAGGCTGTCATGTTGCTGTAATTTACTAGGTGAGCTGTATTTATTTTTATGCATTGCAAGAAAGACTTGCACATAGGACAAAACCTGCAGACACTCCAACTCAAAATCTAAAAAGTGCAAAACTTCTGCCAGTTGATTTAAACGATAAGATTTGGGATCTAAAACAGAAAACTGGTTAAGTGTTTTTGATGATTAAATAAAAACTAGACAGAACACAGCAACCGATGATACACTACTGCACGAACTGTGACGTGGCAAAATGAAAACCTTTGTCCTTTTAACATCGAATCTGCAAGCTCATGCTTCAGTCTGATTACTCATTTTAAACTTAGCAGTAAAAGCTTTTGTGAACTGGAAAGCAAATCAGTCTTTATTCATATTTGCTATAGTACTTATCTGAGCATATTTAGAAATACAGAATCACAGAATATCCCGAGTTGGAAGGGACCCATAAGGATCATCGACTAGCTGGTCAGTTTGGCCGTGGTCATAAACATAATTTTAACTACAGCAAATGTAATAAAGACAATCAAAATGGGCTTTGGAACCAAGATTTTTACACTTCAGACAGCTCAAAGTAGGAGCACAATCTCTGCAGAGAAACACGAGCACTGAAGGGCTTTGAGCAAGAGCAGAGGTTGGTGTTGGCGAAGCAGAACTGTCCTTTCATGATTTTATACTACAGCAGACAGGGGCAGGCAGAGGGAGGGCACCAACTGTCTTAGATTCCTGCCGTACCTGGAAAAAAACCCTGTAACTTGAGGACTGAGTTTCATCCTTAACCGAGTTTCCAGGCCTTTTATTTATTTATTTTTAATCAATTCAGGCTGTTCTTTTTCCATTGTATTGCAATAACAAATAAAAAGCAGCTTGAATAAGAACAAAAAGAGTATTACTACTTAACTTTCCAATAATACATGAAATAAAATACAAATCAACTTCAAAGGCCACTTAGCAAATATTTGATGAGTTTGAGATATTAAAAATCTATTTGAATAAGTCTAATGGACAGCCCAGCTAAAAAGAAAACAAGACCATTCGGAGCTAACAGGAAATGAAGTCAACTAGAGTTTTAAAATAAATCTGGCTCAAAAATTAAGCAAATGTTAAAATAAAACCATGTCTGGTTACACTAATTACATAAAAAGGAGTTAAATTACTCATTTCCTAGCTCCTTCTGCCAAGATCATCTTCTTCAAGCGAAATTAAATTTAATTTTTCTATTTTTTCTTCTTAAAGAACAAAAATGTTTTGTATGAAGATATCCCCCCCCCCCCCGAAACAAGGAAGTTTCATTTATTGCTGAATCCCACTGAACAACTCTTGATCAAAAAGCCCTACAAGCACATCACATAAACAAAAATAGGGAAACAAGCTTATCAATGTTGATATTTCTCACTATGTTAGCCCATACTTACTATTTTCTTAAAAATTATGGAAGGTACACTAAAATAAAGAGGAATTTAATTTCTGAACAAAATCTAGCTCTTACAGTTCAGGTTTTGTGCCAAATTTTCTGCTCTTCTACATTTCCTATTTCAAGTAAAACAAATACTAAAACAAGTGTACTTGGAAATGAATTGAGTATTGAATACTCAAAGAATTACACCTCATACTTCTGGGGCATTACTGAAATGCAGTTGTCACTAATAAAACCACTCAGTTACCACTACAGCCAGATGTGCCAACCTCTGCTCTGTACATATTTCAGGATTCCATCCTAAGTTGTGCTGAGTTCCTGCAATTGCAAATGATGTCAAAGGGCGCTCCTTGGGGACTGGGCAAGGCCACAACAGGATGCCTTCTGTTGGAGCCAATTTTTCTGATGTAACAAAATTAACGTTAATCCAAGAAATTCTTTAGCTGACTCACTTTTTAAGCCAAAACAGACCTGCAAGTTTGTTTCACCCGGTGAGGATAAAATACAAAAGCAATTATTTTTTTTGATTTCCTAATATATTTTTAACAGACAACAAGCATCCTTCAATCAAAACTGCAGATCAATCATTATATGATAAAACTAGTCTATATTACATTTAAGTTACACAACTACATTAAACTACAGCAGACTCAGGAACCTTTGTTTTGGAGAGTCATTTCCCGCTGTCACCTATTTTAATCAATACTGAGTTGATAATTATCACAGCTTAGTCTAAAACAGAAACAGAGATTAATGTACATTTTGGAATTGTGTGTACATTTTGGAATTGTGTGTATCTGACTTAGCAGCAGTGTAACAAGGTTTCACAAGCCAGAGAACAATTTTGCCACTGCAGTTTCAGTCACTCATTTTACCTCACACCATTAAGACCTAGGAAAAAATGTTTTCTTTTGTATGACTAAATTTCAGAACACTGTAAAACTTTCCTTTTAATAGCATTTGTTAAATATTAACTATGAGGCAGCACTTTATGTATCATTTCCTTCATTACTAAAAGCAACTGTGAACTTGTATAGAAACCTAAAGCTGGATATGCTGTTGGAAAGTAACCCCCCAAAAGCCCCCAAACAACGCAGCTTATAGAAAGTAGCCAGTTCTTTTTGATGTCTACTGCAGTGGTTCTGAAATTAATATAAATGGATGTGTGACGTGCGAATGGGAGAGCCTGGAACTAATTCTGTTTTATAGAATACAAACCCTTCAGCAATTGGGGTACCTAATTATTTTGATGATAGGTGAAATTTTGCCTTGATCACACAGTACCCAGCTGTGAATATGTTTTATAACAGAAAATTTCACAGCATGTAACTGGTCTTTAAAATTACACTGTAAACATGCAAACACATGGCACCACTAAAATAATCGTGTTTTTAAAAGCTTTTTTTCCAGTAAGCATTTTTAAGCAGGGGTAAATGAAAAGGAAGAAAAAGGGAAGCGAGCAACTCTACAAAGAGATTTCATTTCTATATAATGCTTTTAACATATTTCTGATCTTTGGAAAATTACATTTTTTCAGAATAGCTCACATTTTTAAAGAAACTAAAAGAGACGGATTGAATTATTTAACTCTTCTTGGGGATTAATCTAAAAGTTGTTTCCTCTTCATTGTTACTTACAGTACAGCTGTGCTCAAACTCCTTTTCATTTAGAAAAAAAGTTTAAATTTTGAGCCTGCACACACTATGGTTCCACATTCCAACAGCTTCCTCCCAGTTCTCTGCCAGCATCTGCTATTGAAGACTAGTTCCAATTTACAATAAACAGCTTTTCCAGACCAGAACACTTGAAATTCAGTCCTTCTTGACTGCTTTTCCCATTCAATCTCCCTATTCACCATTTCAAGGAGAAAACTGTTCTGCCAATTATTACACATCTGGAAAAAATGCGTGTATAAGCTGAAACGCTCTCAGCAGAAAGTTTCAGCTTTCTGCATATGGTCACAGCAGGATTTTATGGGCCACTGACCAGGCCAAAGTCTAAGTTTTCCCATCTTTCTCCTCCCCCTCATTTCTGCCCACCCCACACCCCAACCCTCTAATTGGAAACCCATAGCAGGTGCAAGTTGCCTGCCATCTTTTCCTCCACAAGAAACCCTAATATTTTTTTTCTTGATAAATATTAATCTTACAGTCCAGTTTTAACTTGATAGGCTCCATGGTAACTTAAAAGCATCAGCTGTAACTACTCTGCACAATTATATACATTTAAAAATATCGTTACCATTGATGCTTGTCTGCTGGTTGTTACAAGGCTAGATGCTCCATAATTTGAGTTCAGGCTCCCAATTGGCCCATTGTGGGATGGTCCCAATAAACTATGTATATCTCCATGGCCACCTGACAGGCTTGTTGAAGGCCCCACAGCATGATTTCGTAGTACATGAATGGCATCATCGAGTCTGTCCAAGCGATCCTCCATTCGAGACTGCTGTTGGGATTTAAGAAGAACAGCAACAGTCATTACTGAATAAATCTGCAGGTTTGTTATACTGTAACAGTTTTTACCTTGGAGACATGAAAGATAGAAGATGAAACGCAGTATCAAAAGACTTCAAAAGCACCTACCAGCACTACAAACAAACAGGAAAAAAGGAAAGATATCTGGAGATTCTGCTTGAGATAGCATTCATTCCACAAATAGGTGGCAGCTTTTAAAGTGAAGCTTATTATAAGGTTAATGTTACTTAGCTTCTATTACATGGCATGAACAAGAAAAAAGGAAGTGCTACAAAATAAGCTGTCTAATACAGGACGAGAAAGAATGATCCCAAAACCAGCCTCAACATATTGGTAACAATTAGGAGAGGCAGTGGCTTTTTGAAAACCTGTATTACAAAAAGACTGAACAAAAGTTGTTATTTTCTAAAATTGATCTTTAAACAGAATAGATATTTCAGAATTAAAAACAAGTTCTATATGTTATTGCAGAATAGGTCTCTATGTCTTAGATTTACTTTTATTTAAAGAGACCAAAAAAACGAAAGCAAAACAGATTCTGATATTGTAGCTCTCTAGAAACTGAAAAAGCAGAATGTTGGAGTCAAAAGATGGGTCATTCGCTACACTCATTTAAGTTTTTAATGGGGAATCTGAAGGAAGCATTAATTGAAACACAAAAAGGCACCATCTAAAGTGAAATAGTACCTCACAGACATCCTTTAAGAAGGACATTGCATCTTGCAAATGCTCGTGAAGTTGCTGTTCAACTCGATTTTTCTGGCAAAGTCAAGACAGAACAGGAAGCAAAGCACAGGTTAAGATTAATTCAAAAAAGAGGTGAGGAAACAGCTGATGTGCATGTCAGCAATAAATTGTTAGTCAAGTTAATGCAACAGAAATCTGATTATATCAAGATAAGAAAAGGCTAATATTTAACACTGCAGTTACGTTAGGATTCTAGGATGTACACATCAATTATATTTAATTGCAAAAATACTGAAAACAGATTTAGCTTAAATTTATTCTTGTTAGATAGAAAAAAAGAAATTATATCTGTGGAAACTAGAAATATTAACAGGTATTCAAAACCTCTTAGTGTTCCCTCAAAATTTTCCCCTTTCCTTCCCAACGTTATATCAGAAATTTAAGAAAGAAGTCAGTAACTTAAATCCTCTGCTGAATGTTCAAATCCATCATAATTTACAATTCTGTAGATTATTTCCTGCTTATTTTTCTGTAAAATGTTTCACTAATTAATAAATGAACATTCCCCAATAATAATAATAATAATAAAATATACTAATACTTTAATGACAGTGTAATGAAAACATGCCCAAGGGATTACCATTTCAAGGAGAGTGGGGGAAGGACAAGTAAATGCGAAGGCATGAAGTCTTTATCTTTTCTGCAGACTGAACTTTAGATAAGAATTAGCTATGGATTTGTGAAAAGGTACCAGAATCTCATAACAGTGCTTTAGCACCAGCTGTCCTCAGCACAGAAGCCTGATGCCCAAGGAACAGATGGTGAAAGACACACCCTGCACGTCTTATATTGTTCAACTGAACAGGCCATTTGTTAGCAAAGAATTCATTTGTAATGCTATCCTACTGCTTCCTTTAATGATATGCAGGATTTATACAAAAACAAGCCTTCAACTCTTAAGTAAGAAGTAGTATGCTGCTTTCAACAACTCTTACCAAGGAGTGTAGAGAGTTTTCATAGTTTGGAGATGAGGGGGCTTGTCCTCCACTCCTAGACCACTGACTGGCACCTGTCAAAATTGTCTAGGTTAACTCACAGATTTATGCAGCATGAGCAGGAAACAGATGCTATATTTCTTAACATAATTAAAACCAACATATTCTGCATAAAGGTAAGCCAACATATGGGTTTACAAAGGAGGACAAATTCCTTCATTCTGCCTTACTGATGGATAATTTTTATGTCCTGGCATCTGTAGGGTTAGACACATTATTGATGACAAAGCAGTGACATCTCCAAATTACTTCAACGTTAAAAAAAACGGAGTAAACAAATACACATAGTACTTGAAATGCCTGTCTTTTGCAAATCTCACCATAAGACTGCTGATTTCTTTTTTCTTCAGATTATGGTCAGTATATGTAAGCATATCTTTAACAGCATTACAATTTACATAAGAATATTCAAAGAAATCAAATGGATGCTGAATTAAGGATAACTGGAAAACCATTTTTTATACGATACCTCTCTACTAAATATGAAAACTTAAAACTAGATCTAATAGCTTCTCTATCTTGTCTACTTTTACTTTGTACCATTTCTATTTATCCATTTAGAAAAAGAAATTTTAGATCATAATGCATTCCAAGTTTAGAAGAGCAAAAATATACACAAGTTATTATTTCCACTCGTTATTTCAGATATACTTAAGGTAAACTGGAAGATTTCATTTCAGTTAAAGAATCATTGACTGTGCAAAGCCACAATTACATACATGTTACCTATACACTGCAAATTCAAATACGTATCAATTCTAATCTGAATAGAAATACCTAATTACCATCTAAAATTTAGAAATAATTAGATGCAAAACACAATAACTAATAAAGCAGTACTTTTAAAACAAAGCCTGAAGTAGTATAACATGTATTTTTCTCACCAACTAATAATGCATCTTTTATAAAGATACTACATGAAATTCTATGTCCATTAGAGACAGCTTCCTTTCAGCCATACAAATGTAATAATAAAGCAATTACATTAATAAATTATGGACATACAATCCAAAGCAGCTCATTAAAGGAAGAGCCTGTGGGCTTGTTCTTTCAATAACAGCCAGAGCTCTGCGTCTGGAAAACTGGGAAAAGGTTTAATAACATTACAGTGCCTTTGTTCAGAGAGCTGCAAGTAGTTACCTTCTAAAGAAAGGGTTTTAGTTAAGAAAAGGAATATAGCTTGCATAGCTATTAAAATACCCAAATATTTCTTTTCCAATTAAAAAATAAAAATAAAACATCTCCAGTTTCATAAAAGCCCAGAGCTGCCATAACTGTGCTTGAATTCTCTTAAAATATAACTGCATCAGTAAGGTTTTAATTCCAAATTTTCACTTCACACAGCTACTCTGGGTCTGGATCTATAGTCTCCCTCTGCGTTATTGTCATTCCTGAACTTGGGAGTAATGCTTAGAGTCCAACTTATTTTTGCAAAGTATTAATGAAATAGCTTTAGAATACATTGGCTCACTGCAATGTTCAAATTTTTATTTGGTCAAAACTTCATTTTCAGAGAAGAGGTCATAGTTATGGCTTTAACGAGCGCTTGTTACTAACAGGATTGAGCACACTACTTCCTACAGCAAAGCATCAGCTGAATATTAAGCAGAAAGGCAAACTGTTAAGAAAAGAAAACAAGTGACAACAATAAGCCCGTGAATCTAGTTCGGTGATGACTTTTTTTTTTTTAAATGGAAAAAGGTATTATTTCCTTGAGGAAAGCCCAGAACAAAACTCCGAATGGGACTTCTCACAAAGAAAACAATAATCCAAACCAAACCAAAAACTCATTCTCTCAAACGAACAACCCAACTGCAACCTGCAGTTTTTCATCACACCTCTAGTAACGCTAGTGCTCTTTGCAAGTGGTGGCATATTCTGTTTCCATGTCTGCGCAGGTTGCCAGATGGCACTGATTTCCTGCTTTCCTCATTCCACTCCCCCTCACAGAAGTTTGTGCATGAAATCCACCAATTATGTTAAAAAGCATCCTGGCACCACAAGCCCTGCAATTAACAACTGCAGCTTTTAGTGCAGCACCAACATAGCAGCATGAAAAAAACAAATAAGCCGGGCAAGTGTTAGGATTTACAGGGGTCATCGATAGTAATCACTGTAGTATTGTTCCTCCCCTCTGAATCTGCCCAGCCCTAATCCCCTTGCTCCCCTTTCAAACAAACACACATCAGAGGCGGCAAAGGGCTGTTCCTGCATCCTCAGAACTGACCAAGCCCTTCTGAATACCTCTCATCCTGGGAGAAGGATTCTTAAAATACCAAGGCTCCCACCATACAAATTTGTATATAAATTTCACATATGTATACACAATCATTAAAACTATGCAAGAAGTTAAGCTCTAAGCATGTTTATGTAAAATCAGAAATTAAATTAGGGTACTTGGGGGTTTTCATCATGTTCTCTTCAAAGCTTTTACTTCAATTAATAAAAAAAATTGTTAGTCCTTCTGTATGCAAAGAAACAGTCAGTAACAAAACCGCCAAATACTAAAACACGAACTTATGTTCTTAAATGTCTCATGAAGTTACTATCTCCCTATTGTAATTTACAATTAAGAGATAGGTAAATTATGACTTAGTCAAATCTAAAATAGTAAGAATGCTAGGTAAACAAAGAGCTGACTACAAAATCAGGAAAATCACCATGAAGGCTAAAATGCTCCAAAATATATTATTTTAGTATACATAGGACATTTGTTTTATCTGCAATAACTTTTTGGGTCAGGACAGAAAACAGCTACCAGGAGTATAAATAACAATAAATATAGTAGTAATTACTTTACATTGTGCTTCGCTGTGTTCTCAGAGACTCATTTGGGAATAAAGATAAAAGTCCAGATTCATAAATGAAGGTAATTAACTACTGGAGCAATTTACCAAAGGCTTGATAAATTCTGTATCACCGAAATTAAAGGGGGGAGAGAGGAGGGGAGTGTGTATAATTGTGAAGCAGATGCTTAGTTTGTGGCTGAGAAGGATTTCAGTATTATTTGCTTCTATAAACAACTGTCTTAGCCACAAGAATAAAGAGTAAAGAATGCAAATCAAAGTGCAAATTGTGGAGTTTTACATTTGATAGAGGTTCCAACAAATGCATCAACAAACAAAGGGAAACCCCAAATTCTAGGGGCCTCAAGCCTGTATTCTAAAAACAGAAATTAGGTCTCTCTTTCATGCTCAACAAATTTACACGTGATATCTAATCAGGGAACCTAAACTGGGATCTTCAAAATTGCAAATACTTTGAAATGTTAGAACTTTTCCAGACACAGAGCTATTTTCAGTATTTGTTTTCATGTTAAAAGGAATAATAATTTTCTGGTCTGACCTGTCTTTTCAGCACTACAAGGATACACAAGACATTTTTGTCAACTGTAATCACTAAATCAAAAACCCCATTAATCTCATCATTACTCAATTTAACATGGATTTTTCAGTTACAGAAAAAATGCCCACTGCAGCTGTTCAGGTATGCTATGTCAGATACTCATTACTCCATTAAGTCCACAGAAAACCAGAACAGTTGTCATTAAACACTGGTGAAGTACGAATGATTCCAGTTCTCTGAGTGACATTACATACATAGATATACATATTCACATACGTATGCATGACTGTACTTTACCTGCAAGAACTTTACTGATTTATTCATCTAGATTACACTTAGATTTCAGCTAAGCTCATTCTGTACATCTTTCACTATAAACTAATTTTATTAAAAACAAAACAAAAAATAACTCTTGCAAAAAAAGTGATCAACAGCCAGGAATCTGCAGGGATGTATTAAACAACAGAGAATGGGAAATTTTTAAACTTTAAATAATTCAACAAATTGCCCTATAGGAAAGAACAGGGTTAAAGTTACATCATCTTGCTTGTAATTCTAGTTCTTTGTTAAACAACAAATTTAAGTCAATGGAGCTTTCACAGTCCTCTCTGTATGGAGAACAGCTGTTCAACTTTTACTAGACAGCTGAGGCCACAGTGTCTGTGAAAGCTGCACTACCCACTAATAGCTGTAGGCAGCTGCCCACAGTTCATCTCCACGCTGGAATGCTTCTCCCCACATTCACACTAGTAACACACAAAGCACAGGTGACAGAGGTGGCTGCAATACAGAGCATTTATTTTGAAAAATGCCAGAAATTCTTCTCCCGTAGAATGAAAGCATTCATGAAAGATATGAATGAAAAGCTATCCTGTGTAAAAAAAAAAAAAAAAACGGATGGTCTCATAGACTACTATATTTTCATTAGAGGGAACAAACACCTGCTGAGTTTCTCACAAAGTTGCCACAGTTTTTATCTATACCTTAAAAAAACACCACAACAACAAAAAACCACAAACAAATCACTCATTTCTTTCTCTCCAATGGTACGCATCTGTACAGACATTCTTATAGCTATGATAGTATATGGTTACTCAATGTTTTCAAACATTATTTTAGTAGAACTAATTTTCAAAGTCAGTTGCCAGGATTTAAGTGAATGCTCACAACAAAATATTTACGAATCTGGATTTAGTGCAATGGAAAAACAAACGAAATATAGAAGTAATTATGCAAGGAAGCTGCTGCTGATTTTGCGGTGATTCCAGGAGGCTGTTTTCAAAAAACAAACAAGTTATTGACAAATAGTTAGTCTCTACCTGTAAGAGGCGATGGTGATCCAACTGGTGTTGATGGATTTGATGGAAAACTACTGCTGGTATGATCAGGAGAATAAATCTAACAACAGATGAGAAGTTTTTATATCAATACATGTCATAATACACAGTAAAAGAGCTCTGCTTTATTACGTTCTAAAAGTGTCCAGAGAACTTTTATTTTCCACAGCCTGCATTTGATTCAAAATTGATGAAATTCACAAAATTGATCTTCCTTCTACTTTAACAGCAGAAACTACAGCCTTTTTATCATTAAGGGGAACTATATATATATNATATGAGTTAACAGTACACAGATAGTTACAACAAACAGACCTTCAAAAAATATGGAGGAAAAACAACTTCCCAGTCTTTAGAGATAAGATTTTATCAGTCAACACGTCCATCTTCTAAAAATTACTTCTTCACAAGAGAAAATAGGGAGAAAGCATTCAGCTCTCATTACTACTGGTACCTCTCAAAAGAAAACCATCTGAACTTTTGTTGCTATTTCTACATATTGCAGCACATACAATTTTTCTTATTTCTGTATCAATTGCTCCTTAAGATACTAAATCCCCACTTGCAACAAGTTATTCCTTGCTATTAATGTGATAAAATGTAATGATAAAAACACAAGACATAATAGTCAAAGCTTTAATCAGAAAATTTCAAGAGTCTTCAGAAAATCATTTTGCAAAGGGAATTAAATAGGTTTAGAAGCCGACTATGGACTTTAGAACATATTTTTTATAGGTCACCAGTTCAAACCTGTTTTACTTGAGCAGAGACCAGGATTTGTTAGTCATCAGATGGCAGTTAAAAAAAACTTCACTGGCAGTGTGGTTGACGTCTCTTCACACAGACAATATGACATTTGAACATTTAGCTGACAATAAACTGGGACTTGGTAACGTTGCATATTGTATTTCGTGAAATGACAAAACCAGGACCCAATAAACCAGCTACTCCTTCCTGGCCTACCATACTTTCACATTAGAAAAGACCATCGCCTCCCTAACAGAAACACCTCATCCCTTTCATACATACTACAAAAAATACACTTAAAAGAACGAACTACATCACTATAAAATAAAAAAACTGGTCGGGCACTCAGTGCCAGTCTGAGAACTGTAGAGAGTTCCACAGACAGATAAGATACCGAAAAATAAAATTCGGTCAGAATAATAAAGGAGCTCAAGCTATGTTTGAAACTGACTGTTTTCCACCACTTCACCTGCCTGTTTTATTTTACTGTATTTTGTAAGAAAAGGAAGCCACAGTAGGAAAAGCCACAAATAAAACCCGAAGTCAGAATTCATGCCGCGTGCAGTCCCTGGCTGCCGTGCCGTTAAATGACCAATGATGAACAGCCCTGACACCTTCTGCCAGGCTTAAACGGTAACATGACTCATTTTACTGCAACAAATGAGACTCCTCCTCCTATCAGTCATGGTCCATTCCAATCAGCAGGGTGCCAATATGCCAGGGTCTAATGAAAAGGCTCTTAGACAAAAGCCGCACAATTGAGAGCCTGCAGAGCCAAACCTCGGAGCTGTTAGTCCAATTTTTTAAACACTACAGTGTACATTTCAGTTAGGCTTTGTTATGCTAATGTTATTGAGTCTAAAGCAACAAAGAAACTTAATTCATGAATTACTTTTAGAAGTCAACTTCCCTACATTTTCTTTTCTTTTGTTAGGGGACCAGTGGCTATTTAACTACCAGATCACACAAAGGCCTTTACCCTAGTTCTGAGGTAGGAATCAAAACATAAGTTATCACAAAGAGGTCTGATATAATCAACAAAGTTAAACAGTCCTCCTGTTTGATCTCCTCTAAATTAAAGACCAAGTGTTTTGATTTGGCATTAGGCAATGAAATAAACCAGATGTTTCTCCTGCCATATAACCCTCCATGGGCACAATCTTAAAGGGTTATTGTCTGGCAAATGTTCAGGGAAACACATTAGAAATGGCACGAATACCCAGATTTTCTTTTCTTTCTATCTATACTAGTTCATTATCCAAACTAATGCATAATCCACAGGGCTTTGGGAACTTTGTGTAAATACTTTCATGTACAATTCTCTTTCTTGCCTACCCTGAGATTAAGACCACAATTATCCAGGCTTAAACCTAAAATAAAAGAACCTTTGCAAATGTATTATCTGGCCTTACATGTTTAATCACATACTATTCTGTATGGTCTTTAATACCTAAACTGAAGAACAAATGTCGTATCCTCTGATGTTTCGCACATGAAAGGCCTATTGTAAGATATACATCAACAGAATTTTAGAACTAGAAATTCCTCTCAACAGTTGCAGCGGTAGCCTTTAAAATCCCAACAGAAAGGCTACCATGCCTTCCAAAAAAAAGAAGTCAGGACAACTGCAGCATTTCAATAAAACTTTGTCCAACCAGACAAACAGCCGTAGTTTCCTATCCATCAAAATTCACAGGCGCTAACTTCGCCGGCAAGGGAGAAGCCCTCCCCGGGGGTCCACGGCACCGGGCCGCGCCGCTCGCCAGCACCCGCGAGCTGCCCTCCCTCCTGAGCGAGCGCGAGGAGCGTGCTGGGTGCGTGCGTGGTGCGGGGAAGCAGATGGATGAGGCGAGGGATTTGAAGTGTGGAGACTGTGGCATGCACTGATAGAGCAGATGGAATGCATCACCATCAGCTACGACAGAAATGATTTATGGAATGACCTGGCTGCTCCTGCCAAGCAGCAACACGGGATGACAGAAACAAGTTTCTATGACAACCAAAGCCCACCCACCAGTTAGATTAAACATTGCTGCCCTGGCTTCCACTCCCAGTATAGTTACAATTTTTCTCAAAACATCAGCCTGGTTTTCTCAGCTAGTGACTTGGGCAAAAATACCTGAGGATCTTTCAAATATGGAAAAAAAAAAAGACAAAAAAATATGTATGTTTAAAAAAAAAGGAGAGCAATGGAAAACATCACAAAGTCCCACAGGTCTCACTGGCCGACATGTCAAACTTAAAACAGAAATTTTGGTCAGGCTGCACAACAGACATCCTAAAAGATTTGTAGAGTAATGGACAGCCTGAACTATGCAAGTGTTGCCCTTTCTAGGAGTCAAACCGATCCCGGTTCTTTTCTGACAGGCCTCTAACAGAGGAGAAGGAGTGCTAACTGCCCCCTGCACTCGTGAATTGCTGTATACTTGCTGAGTCCCCAAAAACAACAAAGACAACATTTTTCTCCTCGAAGCCAGTAGGTCAGAGTTCTCCTACCCAATATGGACATTACAGACATTATCAGATCTGGGGATCTTTTAACATATGACCCTCTGAGGGATGCAGGGTAATAGGATCTGCGCAACTATGCACATTTCCATTTGCTGGTATGAGGTAAGGGAAGCAGAACGTAAACCAGGAATGGTCTTTTGGGGCTGCATAGTAGTCACTTACAGCTTTTGAATCAGTTAGTCTATTTGCTAAGCACAAGCAGTACAAAGTGCTTCCCCAGCCACCTCTTGCAACTCTGAAATTTCTCTTATAATGAGAATTAAGTCAGATACTGAATACAAGAACTATTTTCAAAACAATCTGTATCAATTAATTACCATTTCATAAAAATTATTTCTTCATTTAACTGTATTTAATACAGAAATAATCACTGTATGTGTGCATATGTAAACATAGGATTAAATTTTTAGGAGATTGAAGACACTTGCAATGTTTGACATGATTCCAACAAGAGTTAAAGTTCAAACTTTATGCATATATAGCATTTTAAAACCTGTTCCATAAATTATAGCTATACAAGACAGCATTCAAAACCTCTCAGTTTTATAAGGCCACTGAGAATGCATTTTGAACCTTGAGGCAAGACCTGCTCTTAAGGGTAATGTTAAAAATATATGACTAACTGGAACACTATAGAAAAGAAGCTCAAAACCTAAACTTTTTATGATTATCTTTTACTTTGTATAAACAACCTTCTTTTTCAGGTGATCAAAAAATTCAGGACAAATGCAGTTTAAGAAGAAGTCAAACCAAGTCTTCTACAAATAAAGGCATCGTTTTCCACTTGCCTTTTTGCAGACATTTGTCTAGTATATGACATATTACATTATCTTCATACATGAACCCCCCCAGTTTGATATTATAAAATGATCAAACAAATAATGGAAGCAATAATCAAAATACGTCATTTAAAATCTGAATATTTAACTTCTACTCACAGATGCCAATGCCTTTCCAAGTGCATCACCTGTCTGTGAGCTTCCAGCACCATTTCCTCTGTTTCCTGTAATTTGAAAGCAAATTCAACACTTACTTTTAAAGCTGAAAATTTCTTTCCTTCTTATTATTTTATTCATCACATACAGTTGAGCAACCACTGTTTAAATGGATATTCTGAGGAAGTCAGTGTCAATAGAATCAGTTCTCATTATACTTAAAAATGTCATTAAAACAATTAAATCTAGATGCTCTTCTCTTAAAAGCCAAACACAGCATCACCACGATAACTTAAGGACCAACGAGTAAAGTAGTCAGAAAAAAGACTGAAATTGTTGTCTAGGATCACAGACTGATTTTAATGAAATGTGAAGAGAAAATCAAAATACTAATTATATTATTGCAGCTTATTTCTAAATTGTTATCACTGAAGTGCTGCACGTTTCATTAATTCTAAAAGCTGAATGCACTGAATAGCTCCTTGTGCATCTCCTTGTTCCCCTGCTCTAGTTCCCTATGTCATACTCTCATGTTTACTTTAGAAAATCCCTGAAAAGCTCTTAACTACCAAGCTTCTGCCACTCCTGTCTTTAATTTCATGTCAGCAGCTTGGTGTGCCCTTTTGCTCCAAACACCAAACCAAGAGGATGTCTGAAGACCTGCCCATTATAAGCACAGAAAGAACCTGAAGCCTTTGAAATATCTCATGTACTGTATACAATAGCCCCTTTAAAGTGAATCTCCTTTCCGCAATAATCAACTTTAATGTCAAAAAACTGTATTTAATGTGAATGTGAGCCATTCAAATCAGATATCCAAATCATCCAACACTCACCATTTAAAACATATTCCCAAATCAAAGCCAATGTAGTCCCTCTAACTAAACTCTGCTTTGTTACAATGAAGCCAAGTGCAAATCACATCAAACTGAAAAAGGTCATCTAAATCCATTTAATTTCTACATCTGTATCTGAATAGATGTAGTGCATCATTACATCTATGATCCTCAAGGCAAAAAAAAAAAAGAAGGAAAAAAAGGCAAACTGTGAATACAGGAAGCACATATTTCATTTCTTCTTACTCCTCCCAAGCTGATCAAAAGGATGAGGAAGGAAAGAGATCCAAACATGTCATACTTATCAAATATGTACAAGGAACAGATCATCATACTATATTTTGTGCTTTCTGGGAAAGCATGGAAGAGGTTAAACCAGCCACCATACTGGCTACTCAGTAATCTCCAAATCAGTTAAAGGAGGAATTTATGATATAGTTTATAAAGCTCCCCAAAGCCCGAAGAAAGTGTCTTCCTGCCTTTCTCCAGCACAGTACATTGGGGATACAGCAGCTGAAAACTGTAACACCAGAACTACTCATATGTACATAATTTATTAACTTTGTGCATGGTGCAGCCCTAAATTTCATTTTCTTGTAAATAAAAATAATAAAAAAACAGGAAGAATTTTTTTACCCAGAATATTATCTGATCCATTGACAGGTGGAGTGTGTGAGGCAGCTACATAAGGTGAACTGCTGGTACTGCCACGATGGAAGCTAGACATTGGAGGAAGACTGGCATTTATATCTGTAGGTGAGACTGAATGTGGGGGATAGCTCTAGAGAGAAGAGAAAAATAAATTTAAAGAAATTTAAACATTTAACATTTAAACATGTTCATATTTTAAGATACTGAATATACAACACCCAGCTCTTTATTAAAGAAAGGCACCTAGCTGTCCTCTGAACAGACCACTATACAGACAGATTTTTACTTATACAATAGACATAAAAGAACGTTATTCTGACATAGTAAGTTTGTGATTTCTGACAAATGAGTTTTTAGCTGACATACATGAGCAGCAAACAAGAAACAAATTCCTGTAAATAAGATCTCCATATTCAAGCACAACCACATTAATCCATGCTGTGTAACTTACCAAACGGTCATGTGTGTGCAGGCTGCCGTAACTGCCGGACTGGGACATGTGGGAAGAGGAGCCTCCCAGCATTCCACCATAACCAGGCTGGCTCATGCCATTGGATGAACTCCAGAGGTCAGAAGAGTTGTGGGTCCCATCTTTTGTGTTTTTTTTTTTTTTAATACATACATACATATATATTTAATAATAAAGAAAAAAAGAATACATTTCATGAAGAAGAGTACTGAGTTCTACTTTATTTTACAGAATTATTTTAAAAGAACATGTGGTTCAGCTACTCAGACTAACATCAGCAGGGAAATGGTGGATAGTTTATACTATGTCTCCTATTTTCCCGTCACCACACTGTTGCTATATTTATAAACAAACAAAAAAACAACAGAGGCTTTATAGCTGAAACACAATCCAACCACAGCTGAGAAAATACCAAGTCCTTCTGCTAATTACACAGACCTTCAGTAAGGCCAGATTTATATCAAGAGTGTTGATAAAAATTCCAGACTAGAAGGAATAATAAAAAAGGGGTTGGAGGGAAGAGAAGTTTGGCTAAGCACAGCTCATCATAAACATACAGTGCAAAATATCTATTAATCTAAACCAAGTAATTTATAGTCTAAAATACCTTAGTACCATAAAAATATGAAAACATTTCATAATAGCAGATTTAAGCAACTGAAATTACTACATTATGTAAGCCTTAAACCCAAGCATATCAATGCAGCTTTCCTTCTGCAGTACAAACTGAAGTGCTCTGTAAATTCCTGTACTTAGAGGCCACGCTTTCAATATGCTTCAAAACCTCATCAAACTGCAGCATGAGCTACTTGTATGACGTGAAGCCAAGGAAATGAATTCTGCTCTCATTTTGTTCAATT
>VXAA01003906.1:389918-517753 GCA_013399115.1 Anseranas semipalmata | reverse complement strand
GCCTCGATGCCAAAAAGCAGCCCTGCCAGCCTCAATCCCCCGCTCCACTGCAGAACACGTCTGCCCCAGAGCCGATCGCCTCGGCGACACTCTTGCTGCTGCAGCCCCGTACGTGGTAAGCTTTCACTGCTGCTACCTCTGCTGCCAGAAAACTGGTCCAGTGAAGACTGAGTAATGTTCACTCATCCAGACTACTGTACCCTAAGGCATTATAATACAATAGCATTAAGATCCAAAAGTCCAGTATTAGAACATTGTTTTAGTCCTGTATAGTCATGAGTCTTTGTTTTTTTGTTGTTGTTGTTTTGTTTTGTTTAAAGAAAGAAATATGACAAACTGCTGTTTGATTTATGCATTCATCCAAGCTAGCCATAATCACCTAGGAGACAAATAAATAAACAGAGCTTTCACACTTGGATGGTCTAGACTAGAAACCACAGACCTCACACCAAAGTGTGAGACAAGAGTCTCATAAATAACTGTAAAATGTGACTCTTTTTCTTTTCTTTTCTTTTTTTCTTTTTAAAATGTATTTTAATCAGCTTTCAGCCAACAGCAAAACTTTCCAACATAAAATAGTTCATGTGAAATAAAACTTTGTGTCAACAAAAATGCTGAATTCCTTTTGGTATAGAATTAGAATTCTGTAAGAATACTATAAGAACTAGAATATGGAATTAGAGATGAAAGTTCATGACATGCTTCCATTTCACTCTATTTTGTGTTCTAGGCTCCAGTATGGTTTATGGTTATTGTCTTGAAAGTATGGTTACCTGTAGCTGCAGAGCTGTGTTGAAGCACCTGGGTGCCCATGATACAACTTCTGTTCTGCTTGCCTTCTCACCTTCACCTGACCATCTCTACCCAGGCCCATAAGCCTCAGATGTCTTCCAGTGGCCACATATTCTACAGATTCTCCTTCAAATGGGCAGTTCAGATGTAGCAGCAGAGCCAACACATGACCAAAGGTAGAGGGTTGCCAAGCTCTGTAACTTTCCAGGCATGAGATGCCATGAGGAAAAAGGAGCTCCTGGGCATGATGCCACCCAAGGCAAGCCAAGCATAGCCCTAGCCCCATCAACCGTGGCATCCTCTGAGAAGGTACGTAATGCCCTGTCTGTAATTTTTTTCGAGACCTGCCTTCTCTTTTGTGCTCAGCCCTTGGAGGTGCTCACTGTGTTTCTCATGTTCTTGAATGTATGAGGGATTTTGTTCTGTAGCTCACAGTGCTGGAAAAGTCAGGAGACCCCTCACTTTTTAGGTCAATCCATTTTTTCACATATCCTGGTAACCAGAGGTGGTAAGCAGGCACTGAGAAGCAGATTCTTTTTTACACCATGCGAGTATAGCACTCACTTTCCGACTGTCCCTTAAAATACTTACCACAGCAAATGATGAACATTTAACAGTCCATCTAAGAGAATAAAGAAATATTTAATTTTATCCTGTTGTTTAGTTCTTGTTATATGAAGAACCACTGTCATGTTGCATTGGTCCTGCTGAATGCAGGAGTCAAGATTTCAGTCTGAACATCCAGGTAACTTTCTAAGTTATCCAAACAATTGCTACTCCTGAGGACATACCTACAACTCAAAACTAGATCTCTAAATGTACTTTGCACATAACACCATTTATTTTTTTGTTAATAATACCTAGTGAGGCAGGAAGATCGAATAAGGACAGCCAAGAAGGCAGGCTCGCACATCATACAAACCCTTTCAGTCCCAGTAGAGTCAGAGAAATCTTTTTGGCTTACAGCAGTATGCTGTGTTTCTGCATAGGACCAGAGCTAAAAGTGTATGTGATGCTACAGCTTGCTCTAGGGTGGATTTGGCCCAAATTTTTGGAGCTTAGCTTGGACAGATCCTCTGATGTCTGACTGGGCTGGAGGCTGTGGGCATGCTTACAAGTTTTGCCAGATCAAGTGAATGTGCTCACAGCCTGGGAAGAAAAACACTTCCCACTCAGATTACACCTATCTGTGATATATGGCTTAGTCATACTGCCCATTAATCAACTGTCAAACTTATGATGTCTGTCAAAGTCAAAACCTGTGCTCCCGTATTTTGGTACCTCACCAAAAGTTATCTGAACTTCAGGTTTCAAGACAATTCCTCTTTGTCTTTCACACCATTTGCCTTTGAAGCTTCAAAGTCATGTCTTTCACAGATATCCCCAGAGGTTTCATGAGTAACCTGAGAAACCCTCATATAGTGCTAGAGTAAAACTTATCCTCTTCAATATATTTGAGATTTTCTTTCATATTTCATTACAGTGGAAATTATGCAGAAAAAGAAAGTGAAACTGAATTAGAGACCTTTTTGTAGAGGACAAGAGCTAAACAGTGTTATGTTGTGTTTCCTACCACTAACTGCCCTGCTTCTTATTACTTCAGCCTACAGTTTTGGGGTCACTAAAACTTCAAAAGGGATTTATTTGGCTTAAACTGGGTATAGAAAATACAAGTCTACATCTCAGGAGTAGGCAGCTTTTGTTTTCCTTCCCTTCATTTTCACCTTCCAAACAAACAACAATTATATATATATATATAAATATTGTTCTCAAACTCAGAATACTATTTGTGGTTCCTCTTCATCCTGTCATTTATAAGAGCTGACAGGGTGACTGCACCCATTGTGCAGGTCGGGAAGCTGAGGCAAAGCATTGCCCAGCACAAGACAGCAGAGGAGTGCTTGGCACCAGAGGCAGCCCTGCTCTGCTCACTGTCCCCATCCCTGCTTTGCTCAGTTGTGTGCTGCTGCTAAACACTTGCTCCTTTGGCTGAAACAACACACAGATAGTGCCCCAGAAATGCAGAGTCCGGAACTGCATCATCACAGATTTTAATAAAAGAACTTGTTTTGGTTGGTTGGTTGGTTTTGTATTTGTTTTGTAATTTATTTTAATTATTGTTCTAAATTCTGAAAATTTAAAATATACTAACAATAGTCAAGAGCAGAGAGGGCCATGCAGTCACATAAATCCATGAGAATGAAGCACCAAAAACTCTGATGCTTCAAGTTTGTGAAAAGTTGAGGTAAACATAAGACAATAATGGCAACACTGACCTCTGACATTAATGGGCAAGAAATTAATTTGATTGTGTCCAAGCTGTCCAAAATTTAGATGTGTATTGTATATATATATATTGCTACATTTAAGGCTTCTAAATGAGGCCTTAAGGCCTCAGGAAAAGGTATTTTAAACAGCGTTTTCCCAACCACCATCCTGATAGAGTGAGGCCTTGCAACATTTTCCTGTAGCTTACAAATCACTGCGCATGGGGAATTTCAGTATCTGGCATCTGTTAGGAGCATGTTACCTAAAGTAACAAAGCTGATCCCTGGATAGCTCATTTAGTTAATAAATAAAGACCAAGACTTTACTAAGTTCCTCCTGCTGTAGCACTGAAATGGCAACTTCACTACCAATTATCTGAGCAATGCTTTTAACTCTTAACCCAGAGGTCAGCAAGTAGACATTAAAATTTCTGCTCAGCTGGCTCTGTAATAGTTCAGCCATGCTACAGAGTGTGCTTCTCTCTGTTGAGCCAGGTTGTCTCTGAGCATTGTGGTTATATTCAGAGAATAATCTAATTAATAATCAATTAAGTTATTCAGAAGACACCCTTATGCATCATGCACCTCACTGTGAGTTTTAGCATTTAAAATATAGGCCGTTTGAAGATACATTAGTTTTTGAAATGTTGGAAAATGTGTAACTCTGACATACCTTATCCCAGATGTGTAGAAATGAAAACTATTAAAATTTGATTATTAAAGAGGAAAGTATACTGACCTGCTTTGGAAGGAATCCCATTTGTCTGAGCTGCTGCACTTACCCTTTAGCCACTCCAGCCTACTGCTGAGCAATATACCTTGGAAAATCAATTACCCAGTCCTTAAGTGTTGTGTGCACCCCTGATAGGAGGAACAGGTCTTAAAATTAGGGCAAAATCTTCCCCAGAACTGACTTGGATCCAGACACAAAATTATATGCATATTCAATGTTAAAATTACAAACTGTTATGCAGCTACTTATTAGCTGTACTTCTGCAGAGCTACCAGTGAGCCATGAATGTTTTGCTACGTAAGATCTATCCATATGCTATTAAACAAATCAAGAAGGTGTACTGGTGAAGTTGGTTCAGGGTATGAGTAGACAGATGCCAGAGTCTGAATTGTTGCAACTTTACTGCTTAAGAACAGGGCGATGATCACTGTTAGGCAGTCATTTATATTTTCCTAGCATGTTGCAATTGTAAAATGAAATGAGTTACTTTATTTCAGGGAAGTTAAGTAACTCAGTTCCTCTGCAGTAAGCTGCGGGGGCCACATTAATTCATTTTCTTGCATTCATACATGCTTTAAAACTGTAACTCTCTGAGAGTTGTAAGAATATAAAATCTACCTCCAGGGAAAAAAATACACATAAAATATATGGAAAAAGAAAATTCCAAGCTATGTCACCAGCAATAGACAATAAATAAAAAGACATTTAGCGATTAAAAACAAAAACAAACAAAACGTTACCAACAACAAAACCATCAGAATTAGTTAAAGGCAAAATTTTGACCAAGGAACAAACAGCCAGGTAAGAAGACAATGATTTTTCTTCAGTAGAAATTAGTGCATGATGGAAAAGTTTCATACTGCCAGAGACCTGACTTTAAAATAAAAAGCATTTTCTGGTTTTCCTCATCCCAGAAACAGAAGGCTGACGAACCTGTCGCAAATGCTCTGGTGAGATTTCCTGTGGAGGTGGGTGGAGAAGGGGAAGGTAAACACAAAAAGGATGAAGTGCTGTCCCATAGCACACAGCTGGACTTTGCAAACTAAGGAAGGCTGGCAAGCACTGGATCAGAGAAATTGTATCCCAGAGATCTGCACAAGGGACAGCACAAAGCCCTAGGAGGAGTCCTTTTGACATAATGCTTTGCATGGAGGGGGAGGAACTAAGTAATGGAGCAAAGGACATAATTCATTTGGGCTATGTTAAGTGCTTTCAGCAGAAGGCTGGAAAAGCAGCTACACACTGAGCGGAAGGAAGAAGTGCCATGGTAAGGTATGCCTTGAACTTACTTTTGATTCTTAGCCCTTAAGCTGAGAGAGGTGCTTATAGTGGGTATCATGACTTTTCAGAGCAAAAACCTGCTCTGAAGACTGCCTAGTTATAAACAAAACAGTTGCAATTACCAAAATGACTGTCTGCTACAGATGTGCATTTCAGTTCTCTGATCCCTAACACATGGAGAGGCACTGAGCAGCATGTCACAGCCTGCTATAGCCACAGTGACAAGTAGTCATAATAACAAGTTTCAGATGCTTCTTTGCATGGAAAGTTCATAATCTAGAAGGAGGTTCATAGAAGATCCTGAAGGAGGCCAGCATGGCATGGTGGACTAGGCTGGAGAAAGAGACAGGCACCCATTGTTTTTGCAACCCTGTGTATCATCCACAGATATTTTGAACTCTGAGATACACTGGGTGAAGAAGGACAGAGTTTTGACAATGGAGGACTATTTTTGGCAAGGTGTAAAAACCATCAGGATTAAGAAGGTCCGTAAGGACATCATCAGGATCTGTAACAATGTTGAGCGGCAGCCAAGCACTCCATGAGACAAGAGTCAGATGCCTAGTGAATAATGCACCGTTGATAGCAACAATATTCATAGAGTCTGATACAGGAACTGTCTTTTGCGATCTGCATGGGAAAAGCATACTCAACACTTGGCATAATTCAAGCCCTCAGAGAATCTACTGCTCTGGTTTCCGAGTGTCCTCTGGCTGCCCCTGGAGTGACACACAGCAAGTCTGTCAGAGAAACAATGACAAATTCTGATGACTTTGAGGATAAATACCCTACGCCTCATGTGGACATGGCAAGAGTTCCCAAACAATGCAACACCACTCAGATAAAGCTAATTTAAGAATTTATTGGTCATTCATTGCTCTGTCTGGAATCATTTGGTAAGCAAAAAAAAAAAAAAAAAAAAAAAGGATATAAGGATATCAGCTTAAAACACAGCAATTTAATTTGTTTGGGTGTTTTTTTTTTTTCTTGTTTTAATTTTCTATTTCTTCCCTATTTTTAGCTTGATGTGCATCTAGTTTTATCTGAGTGATGTCCAAATCACTTCTAATGAAACGTGTTAAGTGCAGGTCACAAGCCAGGTTTTAGCACTGTCTGTAATTCAGCTGATTAAATGCATACTGAGGGGCAGCCAGCATGAAAATGTTCTTAATATTCTTGGTTTAAATTGAATTAAGAGTACATAGACCTTGCTCTATCAGAACAGCTACTAATTTCTCCTGAGAAAACCCATATAAACTATTTTTTTAACATTAAAGTTCTTTCTGGGTGAGCTATAAGTCGGTAAGTGAAAACAGACTGAAACACAAGAAAATATCTATAAGATTTTGGAGAACTCTGCTGTTTATGCCTCTGAGCTTCCTGCTTCTAACACAGACATGTGCTTTGTCAATCACAGTGCATCGGATGCAAAATTTTACAAGATACAGCCAGTTTTGCACAAGCAAATTTTGGGCTTAAATATCTGAAATTTTCACAAATGACAGAACAAGCAACCAGCGCTTTTAAGAGTTCAGCTTAACAGACACTCTGCCCACTACTGTTAAAATCCAGCTGTTTTATTCTAATTATCTTTAGGAGACAGAAAAAGTGTTCAGCAGCCATCCATTCTGCTCAGACCAGCAGCAGTGAAATCCCAGCTCCCTTCAAACATCATTTTTCATCTTGTTTACAAAGTCTGCCAAGTTCCCAAAGAATTAAGGTCTTACTTGGCTCTGTTCTGATTGCAAGCAGATAGGGATGAACATTAACAGCCAGGAGCCCGTATCTGTTTGCATCAAATGTTTTTGTGTGGGCACAGAATATCAAAAGGCTCCTTCATTCGTCCATGTGCTCACTCACTCTGCACACCTTGCAAGGACTGAGAAGGGGAATTTTTTTTAGCAGTGACAGTCTCTGTTGTCACTTACACCGGTGTGACGCTGGAACAACTTTTTTTGGTGCTGGGGAGTCAGGACACATGCACATGGGCTGGAGCATTTCAACACTCTCCTCAGACAGGTTTCCACACAGCCCCCTCCACAGCAATCTGCTGAAAGGTGGGTGCATTACATACAACTAAGTAACAACCAGGGGGAGTAAAAATATCTTCTGCTTTGGGCTATATAGGTGAAAATGGCATGTCACTAGGATTTTGACTTTCTGAGGCAAAATTGTCAAGTAACCATCAACTGCCTGGAGCCATGGGAGAGTGAGTTACAGTAATAGATTGCTCTCTGTTATAGTAAAGCTCCTTTTAAAATATATCTTACCAGACACCATGACAGATCACTTAGGGACTTCTTATCAGTGAAATCTTCCTCCACACACAGCAGCCTGACAGAAACAGAAAAAAATAGAGTTTGGTCAGTTCATCCAACTTGTTCTGCCCTTTTGGACTGTATTTATTAAAAGGGAACAGTGTTTCTGCCAAAGGTAATATTAGCATAAGTTAACAGTGCATTCCTGCAATTAAATCTCCCTGAGAAACGTTGTGAAGAAACATCCTTCTTCAGTGGTTTCAACCCAAAAGCACAGCCATCTGAAAGCAAATCTGACTGGGAAAAAGGTGACAAACCACTTGGTTTCCATTCTCCAAACACTGAGAAGAACATTAAAAATAATTACAAAATTGGTACAGCTCAAGGGAATGGAAATGAACAGATTTTAAATACTTACCAAGTAAGTATTTAAACATGATTAAGATAATAAACCTGCAGGGAGGGTTTTTTATCTGCTGAGGGCAAGGGCAGGTTGCTTGTGGATCTGCAGGAGGAGGCCAAGGCTCACCCATGGATGGCCACCCTACACCAGCTTTGCAGTTTGGAGAGAATATTTTACTTTGGCAGAAGGCAGTTCAGGCCCCATCTCCCAGCCAAAAAGGTTGGTTTTACTTGCATCAAAATCAAATTATAAAAGAAAGCCCCAGCCAAAACCACAAAAGTCTCCTGGTTTTATGTTACAGCAGGATGAATCCACCAGTCAACTTTACGTAGTTTCNAAAAAAAAAAAAAAGTAAATTATCCACAGGTTTGGCAATAGGAAGAAGAACATATCCCAGTTCAGAGCTAAAAGTGAATGAAGGCTGCGGTTTTTATGGGTTTCCTCACAAAGCTTTTGCACAGCTGTATCTGTTTTATAAATAGAACTAGCCCAATTAGTTGTAGAGTAATATCCATTACAAAAGCGGCCCCTCAGTATTTTTCCACAAATTTGCACTAATTTCTTTCATAAATATCTACTCCTTGTTTGAAAGATTTTTGCTAATATCTTGTTTGAGCAGTTGTACAGTAAAAAACAGGACTCTTTCCAAATGGGCAAAGTGATTAGTCATTATTTTTATGTGTTAGTACCTACTAAAATCATAAAGTATTATCTCTTCTTGGTGAGTGGTAACTGAAATACCAGAAGCTATGAACAGTTTTCTGGGGTGACTTTTTGGATGGACTATCCATGCAAAAGTCCACAAAGGTTTCCAGACTAGTAAATCTTTTCAAATATATAGAGCAGCTTTCTCAGTATTTGTAAATAACAAATAATTTTAAGCCAATCTTGGCTTCATTATTTGGAAAATATTAAGCCACTCTTTCTACTATCAAGTTAATCCTATATGCAGGTGTGTTTATCCCTTAAGTCCTAAAAAATATTGTACTATATCCTCTGATTGATAAGATGTTATAAACAGTGACAATGGTCTTTCAAAGTATTTATTACGCTCCTTAAAAGTGGAATTATAACTAGAGAAAATGAGGGAACAGAGGGATATAATTTTTAGCCAAAACCAGCAAGAATAGTAAAACAGCAAGATATTCAGCAAGCTAACCTAGAAACCAAGCAACTACACTGCATTCATGTGTATGCATTCATATGATATGCAACCATCCACTATGAAGAGCAGAGGTTTGAGATGGGGACTTCAGTGATGCCTTAGACTTCTGTTCACCCTTTGCTCCCTTTGAGTGACAAGCAAGGTGGAAAACTTAGCTCTTTCTCAGAGGGGACCAGCAAAAAGACGGGTGGATGCCTCCAGATCTCACAAAGCTACCACCATAGGGACCTTCATGCTCATTTCAGGTGGGATATCAGGCCTTGAGATCCCTTGATCCCAGGCCATCCGAGATTTGCATCAGAAACATTTACTGAGAATATACGCGGACATGAGTGACAGAAGACCTTCTTAGATCTGGTACAACCTAGCCTTATGTCCAACACTTTTCTTTCTTTACAGTGAAATAACTGTAAATTAGGTTCCATGTGCAAAGACCAAAGGGGCTGCCCATACAAAGTGACTGGAGATGGATGTGTCAAGTCAGCCCAAAACCTCATGGTCACTCATGAGCAGCAAGGCAGGGTTAAAAAACAAAAACAAAACAAAACAAAACAAAAAAAAAAAAAAAAAAAAAAAAACAGGAGAGATCAAGGAGAGATCAGTTCCTTCTGCTTACTGTAATAAAAAGGCTTGCAGATCCATGATTTGATTTGCTGTCCTTATAACCACAGCTATTTAATAATCCAGCTTGCCACACTGCAAATTCAACAGATGCAGAGTGGTGGAGCATTCACAGACCTCTTTGCACAGGGTTGATTAAATGCTTGAGGAATTAATAATGACTGAGAGAACTGGCTGAGAGAACTGCTGTAATCTTCCAGGGTAGCAATATCTGTGGAAATGATATTTGAGTGTACGTGCTCCCCATAAAACTGTTTGATGCAAAAGTGCTCCTGTATATGTTTACCAAAAAGTTTCTCTGAGCCCTAAGCTTCTACACAAAATTTGGATAACCTCAAAGGTCAGTACAACAGGTCTGTGGTCTCACCAGAAAGAGGAACTTTTCTTTCTTCTCTGGGTAATATTCTATCTGTACTGTGTCCTTCAGGAGAAAACCCCACCAGAGAGTCAGTGCTCACAAACACCAAGAAAAAGCTGGCTCCTGGCAGGAATAGTCCCCCATCCGCAAAGCATTGTGAGGGCCCTTGTGAGATGAAGGATCACCAAGCCAACAAGGCGTGTGCAGAGAAGGTTGTACACAAGGTGAGTTATCCCAGAGGGCAGGTACACATGTTGGAGCAGCGGCAAAGGCCATGGGTGAGTCCTCCATGCAGTGACCAGGAAAGGGCAGGGGTCAAAAAGAAAATGGAGACTCAGTGTGAGGCAAGGGTTTAGGTGCACAGAAAAACTAGAGTCTTTGTGGGTGGAAGGGAGAAGCTGTGGTCACCATGAGTCCAAGTCCCTGAGCTTAAAGGAAGAAAATGATGATCCCAACATCAGAAGGCAGGGCAGACCCTGAAAACAATTTGATTTAATTTATTATGAAATTAATTAGAGCAACGTTTTGTTTTAGTTTCCATGCAAATAGCCAACACCTTGCCAAGGCAATCAAGAGGCACTCTTGTCCCACGGCACTGCTCAGATTTCACAGGCAATATGGGAAGAGTGAAAGGAGGCACCTTCCAGCACACCTCATGGTTCCTCCTCTGTTTTTACACCATGCCATGGCGCATTATTGCATGAGTTAAAGGACCATCCTGTTTCCCCAGTGCAAGAGATGTCTGTACGCCAAGCGCACCAGGAACACCAGGGATCAGGAAAGGGCCTGGTGAGAGACCACCAGCTCCAGACAGACCCTGCCTGGTTGAAAAAAGACACCCACCAGTAGTTAGCACTACCCACACGCATGTTGTTAAGTGCACACAAAGGGTACAGCATACAGCAGTTGTTTGTAATGGGCTATGACTAATTATTTTCATTTGCCAGCACATTTGGGGCTATATTTCTTAAACAGTAAGTTCTGGAATGGTAACGAGACCCAAGGGTATTTACCACACCACTTATCTGTTATTAGAGTACACTACTAATGTGTCTGTGGGAAGACGAATATTAACTGAAGGGCTGGGAAAAAAAGGTCATTCAAATGCCAAGAAAAATGAAATTAATTGCACAAAGGCATAAAACAGTGATGAATCAACCAAGCACCAGGACACTAATAGAGACAGGATAGGCAGGTCAGCTGTGGCGGGCATCCGCCCTTCAAGCAAAGTCTGGACCTAGGGAGGAGAATTAAGCTCCTGCTCCTTGAGGTCCTCGCAGTCTGGGTGCTCTCATTCGCACCACGTAATGGCATGGCTGGACACAATGTGTTGCCTGCAGCTGACATGGTTTAAGAGATTACAGCCCCCGGGTGTCCCCAGACACTTGCCCCCACTTCTTCCCCCCCATCACTGCTGATGCCCCTCCAGAGCCACCAGCACAAATGTGCTTCTGTCCAGACTTAGCTATAACTTTTTAGAAGGTTTTGCTTGTTCTGATCTTTAAAGAGGACATTTTGGAAGACTGAGGCTAGGAAAAATTACACCAGCAGGTCCAAAGTGGAGGTGAGGAAAATCAGTTACCACGTTGATGGGCTAAGCCCTTTCACACCAGCTCAGCTACAACCAGATCAAAGCATGGTACTGCACTCAAAATCAGGAGAAACTCCTCAGAGAGTGGCTTTGCGGCATCACCAAAGGAAGGCAATATGAGCATCTTGTTTTCAAGCTTTGGGCCTAATTCTCTCTAACTGGGGACTGTGAGGGTTTCACCATTACTGTATTTGACAGCCCAGAATGTCAATGCTCCTCTGCTTCCATTTCTTCCACCAAAAGGGAGGCCCAGAGGTTTTGTTTTTATGAGTGCACATACAAGCAATGAGATATCTGCCTGGGACATCCGGCTGAAGAGGCGGGTTGAATATATGATGTTGAATATATAATGTTGAATACTGTTGAATCATGGGTTGTACATGTAGCATGGAGATTGTGAGGTGCAGAAGGGAGCTCTCCTCTCCAGCCACAAACTTCCTTCACTGATTGAAATTACCAATAAAAGGTTCCAGCTGGGAAGAACCATGCCAAAGTGGGAACAGCATGACAGTGCTGTCAAAGCTGCTGCTATTATACAAGACAGGGCAGTCCTTGAACTACAGCTGAACAGCATGCAGGCATTCTATTGTATTTCACTTCTCTCCAGCACATGAAAAATAAATCCAGAAGCAGAACTAGCTAAGAGCAGAGTACATACAACATCTGCAATGACTCTTTGAAAAGTACCATTCCAGTCCCATGGGAGAGGGAACTGTTTCTATGCTAACCTGCTAGGAGGAAAAGTCACACACAGAAATCAGGACAAACACTCTGGCAGAACCCAAGGAGAACCCAAATCTCCCTTTCCTGCTGCAATGCACCAGCTAGAAGCACTGCTGTTCTTCAGCAGTGGGGATCTCAGCAGAGCACACAATTCTGCAAGCAGTGACAGACCATACAGCCCAGAGAGGATCCTGCAAAGTCTCTGTTTTGCAAGGTAGAAGTAACAAACACCATTATAACTATCTTGCACTGCATGTTATTTGATTTGAAGAATGGTACCTTCAGTGACTAAATCATTACTACTCTTTATTTAAGCACACACACACACACACACTCAGAAAATGCTGGCCCTGCTGGTAATTGGTGATTTGATCCAAAACCCAGAATGATAAAATGAAACTATAGCCCAGATCATTAACAACTCTGGATTTATCTGATGGAGCAGAAACTTGCTGCAGTAAAGATTAAAGATATATCTATGTGTTTTTTTAGTTCTTGGTGATACCCAGATATAACACTACCGTGGAACTAGTGCTCTGCCATGGGCAACTTCCATTCCTTGTCTATCCTGACCCTCACTGAAAGTTCACACACTCCTGTTCCCCTGTTTTCTTAACTGACATTCACAGAAATCTGATTTCAGTGCCCTGTGCATGAAGGCAAGCTGCACATGTGTGCAGTGATGAACCGAGCTGGATGTAGGCATAGTCATGCATTTTAAGGACAGCACAGATACCGTGTGGTTTCCTAGCCAATCATTATCAAGGCCAAGTAAGATTTAGAGCATTTCTGTAACACTTAATCTTTTCAGAAAGAGGTTTGTGTGGGAAGTATTGCTTGCCTTTTAAAGCTAGGAGAAAACAAGACACTGGGATCACGAGGGCTAGCCAGATTCCCTCTTTAGAAATTGTGTGAAAAATTCCAATATCAAAGCTCAAAACAAAGCTGTAATTTTGCCTTGTATGTACCAAAGGCAAACTGAAATAATTTAAAAATGCAGTAGTAGCACTCTACTTTCCTTGCCAGAGCTTCCACCACTTGCAGCAGTCACTATTTCGGTAGTTGGCACAGCTGGAATATGTCCTGGGGAGCAGAGAGGGAACAGAAGCCTGGAGGTAGGAAAAGGGGGGGAAGGCTGGGAACTCTGCAGGCTTGAGCAAGGGTCCCATTCCTCAAGGAGCAGCTGTGGGTTAGGAGGTTTTTGCCCCGTACCTTGTCTTCTCTTCTACTCCTCAGGTGCAACACATGCCAGGTACACTGTTTCTGTAGCCGCGCACCGCTGTGACAAGGAGCTGCAGGAGAAAGAGCAACCACTTCAGACATTATTGGCAAGCTAACTGAGCTATTATTTCTGAAAATAAATGTGCACCAAGATGGTGGTGACATTTTCGGAGCTCTATCTCAAAATAAACTGGGGAACTGGAGAATCAATTCATGGACATCCATGATGATTATTTTGCCCAAAGTGCAGGTGATCCATAGATGTGAATCACAAAGGCATGGCTGTAGTAGAGCCCAGGACACCTCATTTCTGCCCAAAGCACTCTAGGGGCTTCCTTTTGTAAGGAAGAAATTGGATATTGAAGTTAAGGGCTCAGAAAGATAGACAGAATATCCCACAAGCAAAAGGGAATCCAAATTTGTCATATAAATGATTTACTGTGAATTTTTGGCTCAGCTCTGCGACTCAGATTGAAATTCACCCCAACAGGCACCTTCCATATGTCTGAAATCGTGTGACGCTCATTCTTGTCGGTACAATGCAATAATCGCTAACTGGCAGGTTGACCAAATACTTTCCATAGTCGCAAAGAACAGATGTTGCACCATTCTCCCCAGCTATTAAAGATAGAAATAATCAGTCTTTGTGCTAATATACTGAGTTCTATTGCCCCATGATCTCAACACACTTTCATATCCCTCCTGTCTCCTATGAAATAGGAACAATAATCCACTAACGTAATAGAACAGGCTCTATTGGCTAAAAGTACTTTTCAGAGAGGGCAGGCAAGCACAGGAAACTTTTCCAGTTCAATTAATAAGGTCTGTTAATCCTTGCAGAATTCAGTTCTCCTCCAGAAAGCTAAAACTTTTAAAATAAAATAAAGAAAAAGTAGACTGTTTTACAGGGTTCAGCTTGACCAGAAATTTATTTTTTGAAATATTTTGGTTGGTGTATTTTCATCTTGTGAAAACCACACTGTAAAACACCACCTACCAAAGCTAGTTTTCTTCAACCACTGCATTTCTTTAAAGAGTTTACTTTGTTTCAAACTGTATTAATCTGATGCTACCATGAATTACAACACAGAATATAATTTCTTTTTTTTAAATCAAGATTTTTTTGGAAGCTTTGAAGCATGTGTTTAAAAGATAATAGAATTGATCGAGAGAAAAATAATCCCTGTTTTAAAAAATAAAAATGAATTTTAGCATTTTTATTGCCTAAAAATTTCCAGAATATCACTTCCCCCCCCACACACACACACACACAAATAAACCTCCCACCATCTGAGCAATGTCATCAAGGTAGCTTGGTCTGCCTCTGTAGGTCCCTTAGGGTGAGCAAGGATGGCTTTCTCCTAACACATATGCAGGTTTCTAGCTGCAGTCCACATGCTTGTTTGTTCGGGCTGCATGGATCTACAGGACATTAGGATGAGTCCCAGACAGCCTGCTGCTTCAAGTGTCTGAAGACAAATAAATTTCCTGTGTTTAATAGCAGTACTACTAACATGGCACAGCAGTTCAATTATCAAACATACTGTTTAGTTAGCCATCAAACCTTAAAATATTTCTTGTGTGAAATCACCCCAGCATGAGAAGTTTCAGTCCAAGTATCAAAAGCGTATTAAAGACCTAAAGCCAATTTCTCCTCTTACACACTCCAGCAGGACCAAGTATTTATACGCTAGCCTACAGCAATAAACGTAGCTCTGGACATAACCAGCCTTTTCCCAAAAATGAGACTGCACGTCAGCCACTTTTCTCCCTGGGCAACAGAAAACTGCTTTGGGGCAGTCCTGCAGGGCACTGATCACTCTGCACTGCTTAAAATAGTTACAGATGTTCGTGAAATTGGGAGTTTGAGCTACAGGCTCAGCTCTGAGTCGGACCAGCAGTGAAGCTGTTGTTCACCAAGTCACAGAACACGCACACAGGGAAGGGATCACAGAATCACAGAATTGTAGGGGTTGGAAGGGACCTTCAGACATCATCGGATCCAGCCCCCAAAATCTCTGAAGACCACCTAGGCCAAGCCCCTGCTCCAAGCAGGGTCAGTGAGAGCAGGTTGCTAAGGGCCACGTGCAGCTGAGTTTTGAATATCTCCTAGGCTGGAGGCTCCGCAACCTCTCTGGCAACCTGCGCCAGTGCCTGACCACCCTCACAGTGGAAAAGCTTTTTCTTATGTTTAAACGGAATTTCCTTTGTTTCAGTTAGCACCTATTGCCTCTTGTCCTGTCACAAGGCACCAGTGAGAAGAGCCTAGCTCCATCTTCTCCACACCCCCAGTAAGGTATTTATACACATTGGTAAGATCCCCCTGAGGCTTCTCTTCTCCAGGCTGAACAGTTCCAGGTCTCTCAGCTTCTCCTTGTCTAACATACTCCAAGCCCTTAACCACCTTCATGGCTTTTTGCCATCAACCTTCTGGCAATGCAGCCCAGGAGGCTGCTGTCCTCCTTCACAACAAGGGCACATTTCTGGTTCATGTTCATCTTGTTGTCCACCAGGACTCCCAGGTCCTTCACTGCAAAGTTGCATTGCAGTTAGTTGTAAGCTTCTACTTGTGACTGGGGCAGTTCTCTCTGTTGAACTTCTTGAGCCTTCTGCCCACCCATTTCTCCATCCTGTCAAGGTCTCTCTGAATGGCAGCACAACTGTCTGGTGCATCAAGGACTCCTCCCGGTTTTGTATCATCAGCAAACTTGCTGAGGGTGAAGCCTGTCCCATCATCCAGGTCATTAATAAAGATAATTGGCCTCAGTACCCCCTCCTGGGATACCCTACTGGTTGCTGGACTTCATGCTGGTAGGTCGCAACCCTTTTAGCCCAGCAGTTCAGCAGTTGTCTGAGGAAAGCCTTGACTACTTTTTCCTGATCTAGCAGGCATCCACAACAACAACACCCTTTAATCCTGACCCATAAACTCTCAGATTATGGATCATCACCCAGCCCAAGGCACAGCCTTGCATTCCCCATACTCTCAAAAAAATGGATGGCAATGACTCAACACCTTCCCAGCCTGTCTTTGTTCAAGAGCCTGTATTCAACCTTTGCAGCACTCCAAATGTGTGAGCTGTCCCAACATGTCACTGTGATCCCAATGAGATATTAGCCCTGAAACTGCATGCAGACCTCTAATTCCCCCTGTTTGTTAGCCATGCTGCACATCAGTGTGTAAGCACTTCAGAGAGGTGCCCAGTCATACTGATTTCCAGAAAAGACATGACAGCTTTCCTGCCTTAAAGCTCTCTTCACCAGGTTGGTGAATACTCCCTTCTGTTGTCTCCAGCCAGTTTTGAACTGGGTCATCAGAGCCCATCTCCCCATAGCGTTCAGGCTGATAGCTGGGCATGCATAAAAACGTGTTCCCCAAGATCGGCATTTGCCTAGAAAGACTGAGCAATGAAGAGGATTTGCTCTTCTGTACTGTCCCCTTTATTAAGCTCTTGTCTACCTCAATGTTCAGAGCATTGTTTTTTCATCTGGTACCTTTAAAACACTGCATCTTTTTTCACCCTACTGGTTTACCAGTGTGGGAATGATCCTACTGAATTATTTCACTCCAGACACTCCATAATCTCCCACTGGTGACAAAAAAGCAGGTTAATTTCCCCCTGTGATGTGCATGACCTATCAACATCCTCATGTTTGAATTTGTTGGTATTTCAATCCCATTTACAAGAAAAAGATCCATCACACAATCCTGATGTGATCTCTGAGAGGCACAACATAGCTGAGAAGTGTTTTTAAAACAAGTAGCTGAAATATGTTTTAGAAAAGGGATGCTCAATGAATTGTGGTGATTCATAGAAACTCATTGGCCACCTTGGGACTGAACCAGACAGACCTTTAGAAGAGATAAGAAGCCGTGAGGGCTGAATATATTCTCTGTTATATTCTAGAATATACTGTTGTTTGGTAGTAGATATGTGTAAATAAAAGAAGGGCTGTGAGCTGTAGATTCATCAGCAGATGAAACCGTGATATGTAGTTTATCTCTGGACTACTCCACACATTTCAGTGATGCTAAATTCCAGACTACAATGAACAGAGAACAAAAATCAGCAAAAAAATAAAAAATAAACACTCATTTCAGTGAGATTTTCATACCTGATCATTCCTTTGAAACAGAAAGATAAAAACACAAAGCTTTATATGTATTTATACAATGCCACCTAGTGTCATATTGATCAACCTTGCTGAATCTAAAGATCACCCAATATTTTTCAAAAATCACTCTCTCCTGGCACATTCTCACCAAAATATTTTTCAGTTACTGAAAACCAGCAAAAAAGTTATACACTCAGGGTTTATTCAGTACCACCATTTTCCCCATGTTGTTTGTTACAGTGCATGTAGGAATGTACTTCTGAATGTCTAAAAGGCACTTAATTCTTATTAATTTTGCATCTATTTTATAAGCCACTTTCTGATGTTTCACAGCTCACAGGCCAAAAAATAACCCACATATCTAGAACACCTTTTTCAGCCATTGGAGAAAACCAGGCACTTCTAGGGACTCTCTCATCTTTATCAACTCATCTTAAAACAGCTATCAAAGCACAGATGAATCACTGCCCCAAAGCGCCTCTTTCTCTCCACTGACTGTACAGGGAGCCCATGGTGCCTCGATCTGGGACAGGCTTCCACACTGCAGACCTCCAGTTTGGTGAGCTGAATCCCACCTTCTGCATACGAAAGAAAAAATATTGGCAAAAAATCTTTATTTTGAAAGGGGGGGATAAAAATCCTGCTACCAACCAGCCCGCTGTTTAGGCCACAGCACTTAAAATCTTGGAACAGACTTGGAAGAAAAGGATCATCAAGGTCAAGAGCTAAAATTGTGTCTTCTCTAAGGTACATAGCGTTCGACAAATTGGACGTCTTTCAGTAGATAATGGACTTCTTACATAAGTATAATGCAGTAACTATTCTGTCTCTTTTTAAGCAAATATTTTATATAATGCTTCATGTCCTAAAACATGGTCTTCTGACAGAGGAATTATCAGGATAACAAGAGGTCATTAGTGCTGTTTCTCAAGAGTCAGTCTGGGCACCAAGCCTATTTACTGCTTTCATTCTGCTGTTGCCCTTTATCCCACTGAATTCAGCATTGCCATTGCTAGTAAAAGGCCACAGGCTTCATCCTGTCTCTGCAAGCCCTCAGGACTTGCCAGGCTTTGTTCAAACATGTCTTGACCTGCCTGGAGTTTTCCTTTAGCTCATTCAGCTGTAACAGCAGATTTTTCTAACAACCATGGTGGCTATTGCCTGATTTGTTTTATTTTTCTTTGCTCTGATAACATGGTAAAACCATAATTTTTATACAGATGGCACTTTTCCTGTACTGAGTGAAATATTTATGACCTCAGGATAACAATGCTGTGTACAGGAGAACGAGCCTGGTAGACAGCAGAGGCCTTGAGAATGGGGACATAAGATGTGGTGTCAACAAGCTGGGGGTGATTGGAGAAGGGACAGACATTGGCACTGGAGACCCCAAGGCTATAAACAACTCATCAGGGGTCCACTAAAGAAATGCCCACCTGGAGCTGGGCAAAAGAAGTGGGGGTAACAACAAGACCAGAGAAATAGTCTTTTGGCTCAAGTTTCATTGGGAGCTGGAATTGTCACTTGCTGTCCTGGGCACTGATTTGGAAAAGCTGTTAAGCTTATGCTTAATTCGAAGGAAAGCTAACTGAAGTCAAAGCTTGAAGCAAACAGGATTTAAGCAGAGGTTTAAGTAGTTTGCTAAACTGAATGGGTGGCTTATATAAAACATTGCAACTCTGTGAAGCTGAACAAAGTTTTCCAGTTCCCTTGTGCTGATGTAACATTCCAAAATACAAGAACTTTGTTCTAAAAATGTATGTATAGTAGTGGACACAAGCTTATAAATACTTTCTTATTTACTAGGAAAATAATCTGTCTTCATAGTTACACTGTATGCTATATACCTACTTAAAAGTTTTATAGGCTTAACATAAACATTTATGGTTTAAAAAGAAATACATGCTTAAAACAGTAGTGTCAAGAACAAGCTAGTGCCGTAGAGAAACTCAGATTTACTGATTTATATAGACTGTCCCCCACCCCTCCCATTTTGAAAATGGGCTTCTCTCTTCCCCAGACTCCATATCACAGTTGTGTGGCTCCATCAGGCTGAATTGTGCTCTTACACCAGGTACAGTCCCAGTGAAATGCTACTTTAAGTTTTAATGTCTAGAGGGGTGAATTGCATGTAAATGAGGTGAGAATTTGTATGGTTTCAGTAGTCCTGATTTACTGAAAATGAGAGGGCAATCAGGCCCAGATTTCCAAGCCTCCTCCTTGTGAAGATAACCAGCATCAATCTGTCTCCTGTGCTCAGATATAGTTCAGTGCAACAAGTCTTCAGCTGGCATGAACTACCACATCAAAACCCACAAACGAAGCTTGCCCAGTTGGTACCTGCTGGTCTGGAGGCACTAGTGTCCTCTGATGATGAATGAGACATCAGCTCTGTTAGACTGTTTCACTGCTGGTTGTCTCAGCTGTAAATTTAGCTGTTATGGGATTGGGAATGTGGTGGCTGGGAAGGGAGTTGGGCAATATGACATCCTCTGATGTTCCTTCCTGTCTAGTAAAGTACTGCCGTTTCCCCTGTGGGCGTAATTACACAATGCTAACCTTTGAGCTGTGTCTGGTAGTCCTCTACCAACATTAGAAGAAAATTCCTCTTTGGACACATCCTGGTCTTCTGACATCCTGGATGATGCACTTTCAATGCACAAGTCATCAGTGGGTTGGCAATGAACGGAAACCAGGGGAACTCATCTCTTTCAAGCCAAGCAGTGAAACGTGGATGAATTAACTGTGCTTGGCTTTGACTGCACCATTACTTGCAGTAGGGTTCTTCTTCCACTCTCAGAGATCAGGAATATCTATTTCTACCTGTAGGTATCAGCTGCATAAAGTAAAGGAAAATCAAACAATGAAAAATCTAACCAGGAATGAAAAGGGCCTTTTATTAATACTGACAAAATCTCATGGCCATCAAATGACCTGCTCTGGGCAGGGAGCCGGACCAGATGACCTCCCACGGTCCCTTCTAACCTACATTCTTCTGCAATTCATTGACACGGAGCCTTGTTCTGTTGTACAACTGCATCATAAAACATCATATTTAATCTAAAAAAACTCTCATTATCTGATCCAAAACCCACATGTCTAAAGTTAAAATGAAGTATCCTTTTGAATGCCTGGGGCCAGACAGGTTGTGATGGGCACTGATTGAAAGAGGAAACAAAATAATGACATTGAACAGCTTTGCCCAAAGTCATACAAGAGGTTGAAAGCAGAAATGGAAATGAAATGCCATGGACAAGTCAGAATAAAGAGGGAAACGGGAGTTTTGAATCACTAAATCAAGGAAGATTAAGGAACATGGCCTCTGAGGAGGGAAAGTTTCCAGAAGTAGCACCCTGCATGTGACAATTATTCCCTAATGCTGCTTACCTGTCGTGTGCTCAAAATCCCCTCAAAATCCCCATCTCCCCTGGAACAAGAGCTGCCTCATCATGACTAATGGTGGCTCTTGCTGCAGAAATTCACAGACAGGCGGGACTATGGGGAAAACCCACCTGACTGCTCATCCAGCCACAAGGGAAAATAGGGCCTGCTTTTTGCTTATTTGAGGGTGTCTGCTCAGGGATTTGTCTTCTCTTTCTTTAAAGCAGGATACTCAGGAGTTGTGGCCTGAGGACCACATCCATGCTGGTAAACAGAAGAAGAGCTGTGTCCTGTACCTGGGTCTCCTCTTCTAGAAGCACAGACATACCAAGGAAGGCCTCCGAGCAGCAGCTTTATGCCATTCCTGCCCATATACAGCTACATTTCCTTAATGTCCAAGTGTCCAACAGCTTGCTTGAAGATGCTCATCTCCACCACTGCCCTGGAGAAGCACACTGCCTCTTGGCACTGCCCAGCAGTGTGGGGCAGGCTGTATTTTAGCACAACATGCAGCATGAGTGTTTTGAAGCTACTCGGGGCGCTGGCAGGTCTGCATCTCCAGCTTGCCACGTCTCCACAGGTGCTACGCCATGGGTGACCCGTGGACATCCTGTGGGTTTCCTGAGCAGAAGGTGATGGGAGGTGGTGCCAAGGAAGGACTCTCCCTTGGGGACACCAGGACAAAGCCTGGAAGGAGCACGGCCTGGGAGAAGCCCACCAGCAGGGACACAGGGCACCTGCCAGACGTTTTTTTCTGACTTTGCTGCCTCTTTGAGGCACCGGCCTCCCTGCCTTCGCCTTTCCCCAGCAGCCTCTCCCCTGGTCCCACTACCACCTGGTGCAGCCCTCCAAGCTCCAAAATGCAGTAGGAGCCCAGGAGGAGAGGGAGAGTGAGCCCAGACCAATTCTGTTTGCTGAGGTTAAACATCTTTGGTGCTGCTGCTTGCCCAGGTACCTATAGTAAGTATCTCATTTAACCTGATATTAAAGAAAAAAAAAATACAATCATTGACCAAAACTATTTTAACTTCCAGTTTTCTGATTAAAATTTAGCACCTTCTGAAAAATAAATAAATAAAAATAAAAATAAAAATTAAAAAAGTGCAAAAATATGGCTGTTAAAAAAAATATTTCAACAGAAAAAGAAAAAAAAAAAAAAGAAAGGATAGCTGGAGCCCTTCTAAGCAGGCATGGGAAACAAGGCAGCCTCCTGTGGCCCTGCAGCCAAGCTGGGCTTTCCCAATGAGATGCTCTCCTCCACCATCCTCCCACCTGCTGCAGAGGAAGAACATTGCTTCCATAAACCTTTACACAGAGCAGAGTGTTGAACATTTCAGGACAAAGCCAACTCAATGAACAGCAACACCCATACCTCAAGTTATGCATGTCAAAGCTGTTCTGCTTTTTGGCAGGATTTCACAAATGGCATTTCACAAATGTAGCAGGGTGTAACTTAGGTTGCTCCTTTTTCACCTGCAGCCTAAGGAAGAGAGCGATGATGTCCATAACAGGCTAATCTGGACAACTGGGCTCAGCTGCTCTTTGAGCCCACGTGCTCCTGGCCTGGGTTGCTCTAACCTGGTGCTTGGGATCTTCTCAGAATAGCTGCTGCTGACAGCAACTGGCACGGGGTATCCCTGCTCACGTTCCCACGGGAACCAGGAAATAATATCTTTCCGATTATTTCCAGACCATATTGGCTTCTAATCTGGCTACTCAGTGATTAAATAAATAAATAAGTAAATAAGTTCCTCTGCAGAGTTTGGTTTGCCTCTGCGTCAAGGCTGCTGAACATTTGGCACCTATATAAATGCAATTTCTCTCTCCTGTTTCTCCTCGCTCCCGCACCAGCAAGCCTGTTCACTTCTAGCCTGTCTGGTCTTGCCATCCAAACACAGAGAGCAAAGGATTGCTCTATTTATCTTTCATTTCTGTCAGCTATTTCCACTACTTCTGTTTCTCCCTCCTCTACAATATTATGAAGATCATCTAAGCATTTCCAGTTGTATGTAATGGTTTGGGGTATTTCAGTGGTCAGCTGCTTGAATTGAGACCCCCTTAGGTAGTCTGGTCTCTAAGGTGTGAGGAATCAGCATGAGTTACTCCATCAGCTTTACAAAAAGTCACCCCTGGATTTTGTAGGAATCCATAAAGGAATCATTCCAGAGGTTTGGGGATGGCATTCTCGCATTTTGCTTGTTGTTTTTACCCTGATGTAAGTCTAGCTCTCTGAAGTCCTCTGCCCAACAGGCACATAATTATGAAGGATGCAGAGACAGCACTGATTGCCACAGACACTTTTCAATGTCTTCTCCCACCTTTCCTCTAGTTATGACTTTGAGGGTGAAGGTAATTCTCCAGCACATGTATAATATTTGATGCTCCAGGCAGAAATTGCAAAAGAGTCTCCACATTCTGGGTCCTTATCTAAATCTTGTCTGGTGCCTTATGACCTGAAGGTGTAGCATCTGTCTCATGGATTTGGTGAGTTCTCTACTACAGAAGGAGACTGGGCATGAAGCAGCTCTGGGTTGGAAATTCTGGGCTTCATCCTGCAAAAATAAAAGACAACTCCTCTCCCTCCTGCCACAATGGTGCTCTGCCCTTCATAGAATCATAGAATGGTTTGGGTTGGAAGGGACCTTAAATATCCTCTAATTCTAACCCACCATGGGCAGCCCAATGCCCGCAGCCCCCGGTGCTGGGGACTGACCCCGCTCTAGAGGGCTCAGGGAGCCAAAATGTGGCACTCATGGCACTGAAAACACCCCAAGGTCAAACCCACCAGCACCCACCCGCAGCCTGGCACCTACCGCATGGGGACGCACTGCTGCTGATGGGAGCCCCCATCCTGCCTTCCAACGGGGCTCATCGACAACCCGCATCCAGGCCAGTCGTGAAAAATGAATTAACACAGGCAGAAAGTTAGATCTCTTCTTTTTCAGGGTGTATTATCAATGCTTGCAAATGATGAGGTTTTTACAGTCATCACAAAGTGACTGCAAAGATTTCTAATGAGACAGGTGGGCTTTGGATCAGGCTCACACAGTGGCTGGGGTCCTGCTGCACCCAGAGCAAACCCATCTCATACTCCCTTGCTCAGTAGAGACAACCCAAAAGTCAGAAGGTAGAATTTTGGCCCCAGGGAATTCAAGGATTTCAGTGGGGCAGGACTTTGTGCAAAACAAATATCTTTGCCTAAGATAGATTGCTGAGAAGGGACAAGGATTAGACAGGGCATCAGTACAGACAGGGCATTTCATGCATCAGTGCAAGAAATGATTCTTGGCCACAGTTTACTTGGCAGAGATAATAAGCTGTGAGCTGTTTGGTTTTATTTGCTGTGTTTCATTTTGAATAAAAATTTGTAACCTCACCCGAAAAAGATTGGTATCAATACTCAGTGGTACAGACTTTTATAAAGCATTGGTGGGAGAGGAATAAATACACACTTTGTCTCTATTAAAATTGTACCTCCTTTATAATTCTCTGATTAAAAGAGAAACTCAAATGTCTTTTCTTACAGGAGCATCGTGTTAAATAGCGTGAAGCAAAACTAAGCAAAGTCCCACATTTTTCTTCCCTGTGCTGTAGGCATCTGCATGTGCATACATGTCTGTGTGTGTATTTTTGTAGGGGTAAGTCAACTCTTGGCATCAGGGCAATGAGGGATGTGAAGGATTCCTAGGTGAGGAGTTCTGGAAACGTGTTCATTGATGCAGAGGAATTTCTTGCCTTGGCATCTGAGCCCTGCATGTGGTAAAGAGCTGCCGTCTTCCAAGGGGGAAGCCCCAGCAGAAATCGGGGCTGGCTCTGAGGTTCATGAAAATTATGGAGTGAAGAGGTTGTGACTGACTCAAGAATGTGAGCAACTGACTCTGTAATATGAAAGTTTATTTATTCTGTCCTTTCATCTGGAGCAAACCTTTAAAAGAAGAGAGCTGGGCCAAGCCCCCCCCGGCATGCTGCAGGCATGTCGCAGGTCTACAGGACAAGTTTTTCCCAAAACCTCTGGATGAGAGGTGGGATTTCCCCCAGGAAGGGGCAATCTCTCAGACATTGGGACAGTTCGATAGACAGCACCACGTTCGTGTGCCCACATCCCCAGAGCTGCTCCGGTCCACGCTCGCTGCCTACCCCTTAATGTTGGTTCTCCACATTTTCTTGCACAACCTCTGCAGAGCCTGCACAGCACCCACCAAAATTAGCCCTGCGGAGCAGCATTTCCTCTGCTTCACGTGCCCCTGCACTAGGAGGAACCAGCCAGGCCGCAAGAGAAATTAGAAATGGGAAATGCCTCTGAGCAATTGGCCCTGGGAGGCAGCCCTTCCCTCCTCTCCGGCCCCATCTCTAGCCAGGCTGCACAAGTTTTGCTTCCTCCCATTTTTGTTAGCACAAAATGCACTATCACCTTCCCTGCAGGGCTGAACTCAGGCCCACCCCACCCATCATCAGCTTTTTGGAAATCTGGTGTATATGGGGAGGGGCTGCTGGTGCAGGAGGGCTGTTCTCCCTCACACAGCAGTGGCTGGTTTCCTCCTTTATGAAAGCAAAAAAAAAAAAGGGTGGTTTTGGTTAAAGAAGGAGCAGAGAGCACAGCTCGGGGGGCCAAAACGCCACCAGCCCCAGCCCCAGGTGACCGGGCTGAGCAGCCCTGGGGATGGAAATGATTCCCAGAGACCAGGCGGAGCGGGAGGAAGCGGGCACATCCATCTTCGCCCCGACACATCCGTTTTCCTCCCCTGCTTTGTCCGCGTAGTACATTACGGAGGTGAAAGCTACAAAATGTGCGTCGCCCGGCCTAATCCCGGCCTCTGACAAAGCAGCGCTGACCCCTCCGAGGGTGATTGCCCACAGGGGAAACACGTTTATGTCCGTTCCTGGTGCAGGCAATTAATCTGCAGCCATGCTAATGAATCTGAGAGCTCTTTGCCCAGTTTCTGCCTCGCTGCCAGGCTCTCGGCCGTCTGGGCAGAGCCCTCGCGGGTCGTTTCCCTGCATATCTCACCAGGCCAACAGGAAATGCCATGACTCACTTTCCTCCCTTGCAACAGCACTGGGAATCAGAAGCTTCCTGCGAAAACAAAGGGACGAAGTGTTGCCGTGACAAGTCCCATCAGCAATTAAACCTCTAAGTCACAAGGAAATCTTCGGAGATCGGCCAGAGGAGGCTGCCTTGCCTCTCTGTTGAGCCCCTCAGGCTGGTTTCGGATCTGCAGCGGGCGCAGGAGCGGCCCCAGGGCAGCGCTGGGGGTGCAAGAAGCTCTGTCCCTCCTGTCCCTCCTCGTGCGCCGATGCTGCACCCGCACCCGTAAATTGAAGGGCGCCGGGGGACGTCGCCGGGCCAGGAATGGGCAGGCTCTTGGTGCTGGTCCCTTAGTGGGTGTCTCAGAGAAGTGGCATGGACACGGGGACACCCACGTCCCCGGGGGGTGTGGGAGGTAGGAGGCTGCTCAGCGCCAGCACGGCTGAGGAAATCTGTGCAGGCACAGCAGCAATGCAGAGGGTCCTCAGAGATCTTCACACCTGAAAATGGCACACCAAAGGCAAGTTAAACAGCAGGTGGGGGTGGATATCGATCGTGATTTGGGGCTGAAACTCCAGAAGTGGTAAATTAGACTCCTAAATTCTCTGGGAGTCCAGTCTGTGCTCTCACCCAGGAGTGGAAGGAGATCTTTTTTCTATGTGACGGCATACAGCGTTCAAACTGCCAAGGCCCAGGCAACATTTCCCAACACAGCAAGCAAAAGGTCACTCTTTCCTTACAACACAGAAACTCTCGAGGATCAAGAGCTCAAAGAAACACTTGGTCTGAGGAGCTGAGCTGAGATAGGGGCTGAAGATCTTGTCCCAGCTCACATAGGCTCCCAGGAAAATTACTTCGCATTGCTACACACACTGTTTTATTTGGACTTATTCTCATCTCTTTGAGAATATTCTCCTCCTGCTCCAACTTACTAAAGCAAAATAATTTCAAAGTAATTCATGGAATCAAAAATTAATCCCATGCTGAGCGGTATTATGACTGCTGGAGCAAGCAAAAATTCCTGTCCAGCATCCCTGTCTACGTACGGATCAAAGGCAGCACTGCAGGCAAACACATCCTTGGCTGAGAAAGGCAGCCCTGCTGCCGCTGTTCCCAGCCAAGCAAGGAGGTTGAACTTGCCCTGTTGGGTCTTGGTTGGTTTTTACAAGCCCTGAAGCATGGACACAGATAACCTTCAGAGGCTGTAGGTTACTGTTGGGTTATGAGAACCATGAGGGTGAAGGGGGACGGACAGGTGAGCAGAAGCTCTGCTGGGGTGAGCACAGGGCTTCCAGCAGCAGCACTGCAAGCACTGGTTTTTGGGCTCCCTCTGTTTCTTGGGGCTGCAAACGTGAATCCCGAGGTTGTGCTCACAAAGCAGCTGATCGGCTGAGACTGCACGGAGCCAAGTTTCCAGGCAGGCCACCATGTGAGCAGCACTATCAAAGGCGGAGGTTTTCCATCAGTGCAGCTTTGTTCTACGTGGTGCAAACTGCAAACTGCGGGAGGCCGTTGGGCATGTCTCTGACGTGCGGTGCTGATTCTGGCTCCGTCTGGCTTGCTAGGACTGATCTAATCAGCCTAGCCCCTGGTTCACTCCAGGATCTCCTTGAGAAACGGCCTCCAAAATGTCAGAGGAAGCCCTGTGGTGGTGAGTGGCCTTGAGCTTAATGATCCCGAGTTTGTTCTTGCGGGCCTCTGGTTTCCTGTCCTGATTTCAGCAGACTATTAGGGGGCAGATGAGGTGTTTTGCTCCTGGTCCCATTCAGAAAAAAAAAAATGCATGAAAGATGATGACTTTTGTTCCTTGTAAGCCTGCAAGCGTGAAGAAGAGTTATCAAGAGTTAGGACACATCAGCTTTGTCACTTTGCTAATATCCCCTACATGAGCAGCACCGCTTTGCCTTTGGGACTACACTTCACTGAAGGGTGCAGCTGCAGGACAGACCAACCTGGCAAAGGGGGTGATCTCCAGGGCACCTCCTTACTGGCAATGGCCCTGCAGGGAATTCTGCTGAACGGTTGTAGAAACCGAGCCGGATCTTTGCATCATCCCAGATATGTTGCCTGGGAAATCAAGGCCATGTGTCTTCACAGGTGTAATCAAGCCAAAATTTGATAACCCATAGCAGGAGAACATTTGGATTAGCAGACCCAGCAGCAGTTGTGGCAGAGCTTGGTAGACTCCTTCCAAATGCGACCAAGTCCCACTCCACACCACCCTGACAACAGACCCACCTTGGCTGACATTAAGTGCAGGATAATGGGGAAAAGTCCATTAATAATAAATCTGGGTCTGCAGCAAAGAGGTCTCCATCAGCTCCATGCAGAAGACCAGTGCACTCCCATAGGAGACCCCCCTGCCAGGATGCCGGTAGTGTCCTTCACCCTTGGGGAAATCATATGCCCAGCATGATGGGGCTGACACAGAGTGCTTGTCAGGGCTGGTACCAGAAACACACGGAGGGATAGGTAAGGGGGCAAGGAAGGGACAACTTTTGGGGGTCAATGGTGGGGATGTGGCTGGTGAAAATGCACCTGGTTTCCTTCCATGACTAAATACACCAGGAGCGCTGTGGGCATCAGCCAGGGCACCTCCTAGGAGCAGGGAAACGCGGCCAGCTGGGGGCCAAGGCAAGCTGCTGGGAAATAGGAAATTTTGCTGCTTGCTGGCTGTGCCAGTGCGCACGCAGCCAGCGCAGCCAGCCGAGAGCCGTCCCTTCCGCCCGGCCCCCCCATGGTCACCAGCCGGGAGATGCGCCGGGAGTCCCGGGGGGCTGCTTTCTGCCCACGTTACAAGTTGTTTGCAGGATATTATTCTTTTGTGTCCAAGGAGATGTAACAGCAGCTCAGTGCAAGACGGTTACAGACGTGGAATCTGTTTGGGAATATAATCACAAGCAGCTAGGGCTGGAAATGCCTGATTTTTATTTTTTTTAACGGGCGATAAACAATGAGCAAAACACCATTTCTGGATGGGTCAGGACTTTATTTATGTATGTGTGTGTCAAAACGGTGCAAGCAGCAGTGTTTTAACGTGGGACTCTGCTCACCCCAGCCCAACCTGCCCTTCTTCCTTACAAAAAAAAAGCTTTTATTGTGTGAAGCAGGGAGGCAGGTCTTGGCTTTTTAAAATAAGAGGAAAAGAGTGCTTTCAGAGCACAGAAACAACCCTTGTTTTCATCCCTGACCCTGTGCAATTAGGTCTGCTGTGACCTTCGGGCAGTCCTGGGAGCAGCCCTGCTAGCGCCTGCTCCGATGGCTACAGCAGCATTTCCATGTCTCTGCCATGGCAGTTGAGGGGAAAAACATCGATCAGATTCCACCAGCTTGGGAAGATTAATCGCCCGCCGGGACTTCAAACCGGCCTCTTCCACCACGGGCAAAGCCTTGGCGTTAATATTTAAAATTCTTCCGACCTCCCTCTCTTTTAATGAGCAAGCGGAAAACTCCCTGGCCTGTGCCAGGAAAAAAAAAATCCTTCGGATCAAAGTGGATGCTAATTCACGTTTGTTCCTTGCTGTGTTCAAGGGAGCCTGTTGGTAAAGTGAGTCTGGCATCTGATGGAGATGGAAGGACAACATCTGCCAGCTGCAAATGGGAGTGCTATGCCCTGAGCGACACAATCCCGTTTCAACGTGGCTAAAGGCAAAGGGAGTGTTGGCTTTGCCAGGATGTCAACAATAGCAATTTTAGCTTCCTTATGGGGGAGAAAATGTGTGCCTTAATATAAATGTATCTACAGGAAGCTGAAATAAAATATTCAGTCACTTCTACAAATAAGAAAACCCACGATATGTGTAGCCCAACGGAAAGAGTCAAATTCTTCTGTTGTATCCCCAAATGAGTGGGAGGAAATTTATTTGTCTTGTAAAAGGAAGCAAGTTGTAAAAGTGAGACCCCCGAGCTGACAGCCACCTGCAGGTGGCCAAACGGCCACCCCTGGTGGATGCCTTCTGGGGGACAGCGGTGGGCCAAGCTGGGAAACATGAGCCTCCTTCGTGACACCGCTTAGGAACACGGATCTGGAAATGGAAACATCCAAAGCAATGTTTAGGCACAAAGCTATGCCCACCAAAACGACTCCACTCCAGCTGGATTTTGCTACATACTGCCCTCTCCCTGGACCTATCTTTTTTCTGTCGTGGCAAGGATTCACAACCCCTGTGCTGATGCAAAGAGCCCTGGTGCCCTGTCTCTGCTCCAGAGTTGTGGACAGAACTAAACAAAGTAAAGGCTCAGTGTAAGCACCACTGATTTTCTTGCTCTCTTTTTGTGCCTTGTCTGTCCATACCCATCCCAGGACCACCTGGCCAGAAATATTTTCTCCTGGCACAGGTAGAAATTGAAATAGTTCCACACAGGCTGTCCTGAATTTTTCATTCACCAAGCATGGGCGAGCTCAAACGACAGACCTCTGCCTGGGAGGTCACTGAGCATCTGGAATGAAACCCTTCCCGCTACCTAAAAACCCAAAAGCACACTGGCCTGGGAAAAGGGGAAACACTCACAGGAGAAGGGGACCAACCCAACAATTTTTCTGAAAATTGAGTTTTACTGACAGTTTTGAGAAGTGTCCAATCTAAGATGGCTGAGACCATGAGGAATGAAAGGGTCTCAGGTCTGCGGATGAGGGATTGCAGGAAGCTACTAGAGCAGGATGTCCATATTATGGAAAGCATCTTAGTTCTCATTGTGGTTGAGAAGTTATATACAGGAACACTGAGCTTCTTGACCACACAACAGAAACTGGCATTTTCTAAGAGCAGCTTTGCCAGGAGAGATGCCTCCTGTAGAAGGCCATGCTTCTGAGATTGTCCTGGAGACCCAGGTGTGAGAATACAAGGAAGCTCAAGCTTCTACCTCCAGCAGTAAAATCGCAATCGCTCCATCTATGCTGAAGTAGTTCTGATATTTTATTTATCTTCCTCATGAACTGAGATGGAATTATGTACAAATATGTGTCATTTTAGGTACTCTTTGCTTTTATTATTGGCTTTAAAACGTCAAAACTTCTACTGGTAGAAGTATCTACAGCACATGAGTCCAGCAAATCTGCACTAATTTCAGCCTTGTGCTAGAATAAAAATGATTCTGTAAAAAAATTCCTCTTTAGTGGACCTCAGATGTCAACACCTTCATCGTCACCTCCAGCAAGGACTGGGAAAAAGCAATGAAGGTCTGCAATGGGAGCAATCTCACATGGCCTGAAAATCTGCTGAAAGATGGCAGGCAGAGAATAATAATGAGTATCCATCCATCAAGTTAGGAATTGCAAAGAGGGGGATTTCTGCAAAGTATACATAACACAACATTAAATACTAGAGGAATCATAAAACATAGGTGAATGACCACGACCTTCACTTTGGGATTTCACACATGCATTTTAGTCAGAGCATCTTGGGCTGGGGTGGGGGGAACACTAGGTGTGGCCTGCTGAATTCTGCTGCTCCTAAAGCAGCTCTACTGACCGAGGGAAGCAGCGAAAGCCTGGGTGCACTGAATCTCCCTGCCTGGTAAGAGCAGTAGGGATGGCGATGGCCATTAACTCCTCAGAAGAGCCCTGCAGGCAAACAACATGCAGCTCTTTCCTCAAGAAAAGGTGAAAAAATAGCCCATCACAGGCAGATTTGCTTCTGACACCTATGAGCCATGGGTGAGGCAGTTGCTCTTGGTGCATGCTCCCGAGATGGCTGCAGGGAGGTCAGCACAATCGTCCTGCACAGCCTCCCTCCTCCAAACCTCCATCTCAAGGAACTGTGGTATCCCCGTTTGACCCACCGCTTCCCACCATCTCTTGAGCAAGTCTCCCCCAGTACTCCTCTGCAAAATCAACTTCTTTCGCAACATGTTGGATGTCATCAGACAGATACCCATCATATGATCAAAAAAAAAAAAAAAAAAACTGTGCCACATCAGGTGGTAGGAAACACTGCTGTCGTAGTCACATGAGGCCCAACCATCCGGCCACATGGTAAAGCCAGAGCTGGAGGCGTGCGTGACAACTTGCTATGTGGCTTTCTCTGTTTAAAAAAGAAAGATTAAATGGTGTCAACTAATTTTTGTGAAAGCGCAGAGCTGAAGTTGTTAGCTGAACTGCTTTTACTTTACTTCTTCACTCTCACTACATCAAAGCTTTATATTTTGTAACAACTATGCACAGTTTTAATGGTTGGTCACATTCCTAGCATTCTTTAACCAGAGTATTACTTCACTCATGATTCCAGATAGCTTATTAACAACAACTTTAACAAAAAGTCAATTTTTTCAAGCAGCAACTGTTTATTATTGGGAAAAACATTAGGACTTTATTTTTTTTTTCTTACATATACTTGATTTGAATAAAAATAATTTAATTTTTTTTTATTTTTTTATATTACATGAAAATAAAACAAGGACTGTGAATTTTGGAAGCAAGAAAACTTAGACAAAACTTGTTTAGCTGCTGAGATGTAGTACTTGGATTTTTTTTTAAAGTCAAATAGAGAAACAATCACAATTGTCATTCCAGTGAAGAAAATTAATACATTTATAAAATATTTTGAAGTTTGAGAACAGTATATTGTTACACTAGAAAGTATTTATAATATATTGTGTGAGTTCTAACATATTACCTAAAATATATAACTTCTCAGACTTTACATGGTCAAATATTTTAGACCATATTCCAGTGGAAAAACACTACAAATTTATTACGATCCTCTTAAACTTCTTGTTGAATTAACTTTTAATTCCTTTTGAGGAATTTTAATATAATATTTCAAGCAATAAAATATTGCATACAAACTAGCTTGCAGAATTGTATTCACACTAATTGGACAACTGCTGTTTTAAAGGTTGAAACACCTTTAGTAACAATGATAAAGCATCACTGTTACAGTAGCTGATGAAGAAGCAGATTTTGTGCACAGACTGGTACAATTTTCATGACATCTCTTTAAATCTGATAAAAATTACTGTATAGTCAGTAATAGGAAATTAAACTAATGGGAATTAAAATATGCGTAAGGCTGGGGTAGGATTACAGTGTTACAAGACAAAGATCCTATTAATTAATCCAATTCATATTATCTGACAAAGATTTCCAACAGAAACACTGATTACTTCTTTTTCTTTTTAAAATACATGCAACCTACTGTAATTTTTACTCCCTAGCTTACCATGTGTCTTTTCAGTTGAATGTGAACATAGTTCATCTTTCCATTAAGTTCTAAGGTAGCAAGCACCATTCAGCAACACCTGAATGGATTCTGGTAAAAAAAAAGCCCCAGAAAGCAAAAGGCAATTAGCATGTCAAGGTCTTGCTTTAGAACACAAACTATTATCTGTAGAAATACGCAAGGTAAAAATGAGATGGAATTTGAACAGGTATTTATTTGCACTGAGTACTATACTAAGTTTAATGTAACTGTCACAGTCACGGCTGTCTGATGGGCCAACAGAAAACCATTCTCCACCAAGTACAAGGTAAAAATACTATTAATATGATCGTCAAAACAATCTAACCTCAGGGGTCAGTTCCCTTTTAAAGGCCACTGGAAATGCTGGCTCGTACGCAGCTTGACAAACAAGCCAATGCCATCTAAAGGGACAATGTCAAGCCCTTTAAAAATAAACATTTAATTTCAGTATATTTTGGAGGATTTTTTTGTTTTGTTTTGTTCTTGGTTTTTTTATTTTTGTAACTGTCTGCTGTTTCCAGCACCATCTCGGAGGCTGAAACATTTCGTTCCTTCCCCTGCCTGTTTTGTCATTTTCCACTTGGCAGATACAAACTACCACACCCTGCTGCTCCTTATGGCGCACAAGTCACTGGTATTGCCTTTTTATTTTCCTTGTCTGTTATCCATATCGTCACTGGGATTTACAGCCCTGGAATGTGATTTCTGCACTAATACGCCTTTTTTTTTTATTTTTCTTTTTTCTTTTTACTAAGGAATGCCTTACTTTGCAACCATAGCTCTGTAAAAATATTCTTATTTTAAATAATGAGCGGGCAGTGGCTTCTTGAGATAAATCAGCAATGCAATTTAGAAAGCCAAGGAGACATTTTTACCAGACTGCAATAGTTTTAAGATCAGGTAAAATTCTGGACCTAACCTATGCCTTATGTCTTCCTTTCTAAATTCAAAATTGCTTTTAGTTTTACCAAGAAATATTCTACTGGTCTGAACTATAGAATTTTTGAAATTATTATGCATTTATGTTTTATGTATGTTTTACTTCTCTAAATATATTACTCATTTGTTTAATTCATTCAGGAATCTACCATACTGTCAACCAACTACAGTAACCCAGAAATATGTTCTGTATGTGGAAGGGGCTTAATCACTAAGCCACACTTTCCTACAAAGCTCCAGTATATTTGATTGGTAAAAAGCATTTCTCATTGAAATAATACTGAAGTGGAGCCCAAGCCCTCCTCCATATATATGACTGTTAAGTTAATTAACTTTTCAGGACAAAACGCTGATCACATTCAATGACAAGATATACTATCATCTTCAAGACAGCTCCAGAGGTAGCTCTGGTGGTACAACAGTGTATCTTGGATCAAGCTTAGGAATGAAATCCTTGAAGTTCTTAGATGCTTCAGTACCAAACACATCTAAAACTTTCCTGTTCATCAGAGCAAACCTGAAAAAGCACAGATATGAGAGAGTGAACAGTTTATTCACTTACTTACACAAAAAAATAAAATTACTGTTAAAATTATTTCACTTCCATGACAGACTATCCAAATCTTTGAAATGCAGGCTTCAGCCTACACTGCTTATAGCTTGTAAGTTTTTCATCTTGGGTAAGAAAGACGTGAAAAAAAAAAATACATTTGACAAATCTAATCACTAGTGTTTTGTGTAGATATGCTTGTATATAACTGACTTGTGTAAAAGGGAAAGGAGAGCATCCCCTTCTACTTCTAACTCCACAAAAAATGTCCAAACAAATCACACTACTGTCTTTTGCACCCTAGCACAGCAAAATCTGGCCATGCCTTTCTAAGCCTGGATAACAATTTAATGGGTGTTACAACCTATTTCCATCTTTTTACTCTTCAAAACTGTTGAGTGAAAGACCTACAAAATGTCAAAATAAACTGCCTCTATGGAGAGTGCAAAATTACTGTTACAGATATTTGCTTCAGAGGAATAAATGAGCAGAATAGAATTGTTCTTCCCTCTTCTCTTTCAACTACAGCAATCTTAGGATTAGCACAAGAGGGAAAAATGCAGCCAAAGTTGGACATATGCACTGACATCATCCACCATAGCATGTTTGTACAGCCTCAGAAGTTGCCTGCGGATTGCCTCCAGGCATTCCACGGAAAGCTTCCCACTACGTTTAGCAACGTATTAAGTCACCTAATGTCCAGCTAATAGTGTGCTGTGCCACAGGGTGTGTAGGTTCAACATGCTCCAGGGACTGGCCTCTGATTTCTCTTCTATTTTTACATTCTGGACAGAGACAATCTCTTCCCTATGCTGTCCCTCAAACCACAGTTTACAGGTTACAGGTCGTATCCAAAGGACTGAAAGGAACTCTCAGGATTATCCAGATGTTACCTTTTATAATCCCATTCATAAACTGATCTCCACCATGATTTGGATGCCTTGGTTCTACTATATAGTACATCCATATAATAATGTACACTTCACTAATCTGTATTTTTATAAATCAATTACAGCAAGATCTATTTTAAAAGGTAAGCATTTTAGGATATTACAGTGTATATTTGTGGTTATAATCAGTGAAAATTTTTCATTAGTTTTCCCTGAAAAAAAATTCCATCTATTCCCACCTGAAATAGATGTTCTATAAAAAACTGTTGAATCTTCGAAGTATTCTTAAGAAATATTCAAACATTTCTATTAATACTTTTAAACATGTAGTAATACCATGTTGTAAGTCACTGCATGTATTAAGCGATTTCTTTGACTTCTATATTTGTTTACTGGATTCTTCATACTCCACTGACATCAGAAAGCATTCCACCTTTCCAAGAGAAACTAAAGATAAAAAAGCCTTCTAGTTAAACTCCTATCTGCTAAACAGTCTTAACCAGATTTAAGTCTTTGCTCCTGTCATTAGACTAAACCAGCAGCCAAGAACTTCAAGTGGGCTGGAAGTCACTTGAAAAGCAATGTAAACACTCAGGAAATTAGCCCATATGTACTGCTACAGCTATGCTGTTGACAGCGAATGACACAGAAAGTTGAATGCGATCACTGGTATGTTTAGGCAAGCCATAACATACCCCGATTACATACCTGCCCTTTGTTAGTCGTAAAAGAAATTTCCAGTACGAAGGTCTCAGATTCTGAACTTCCATGACAGCCTGCAAGGAGAATAATCTGTAAGAACCAGCTGTGCAACAGTCAGGGGAGAGCCTCATCTGGTACGTTATATTGCCAAAACCAGTGACCATTAAAGGACGGGTACAGAAACATATATATATGTTGTGTAATTTATATATGTATATAAATTCCTCTCATGATTCATAGACTGAAAGCAACTGTGATCACCCGACAATATCCAGCACTAGCAGTAGATAAACTGCTCACAGCTGAATTCAGTGCTCCGTATGACCACCACCAGCAGAGACTGGTATTCCCCAAAAGACTATCTTTCAAAAGTGGTGGCAATTAATTTAAATCTCATTGCTGTGCAGAGAAAGCATAATCATGTTTTGTGTAGTCACCTTTACATTTCACTTTCCATATCTTAAATAATCTCTCTATTCAATTACTCTTCCAGCTCACTTATGAATATAGTGAGGAAAAAACACCTCAGTACAGATCCCTTTGCTAATTTCTCCCTCTTTTCTCCCTACTAAACCCAGTAATTTGCTTCTAGTCTTGGACTCCCTTTAGTCACTAAGAAATAATAAAAAAAAACCTTTCCTCTTTCCTCATAATAACTTAATTTCTTTTAGCCCCATGTGATGGTCCTTGCCAGTAGTATTTTGGAGATCTCAATGTCGCAGAGCTTCAGGCACATCCACAGTAGCAAAATATCAGTTCACTTTGATATTAGCTTGAGAGATAACCCCAAATACATGGGAGTGATGAGGAGTAGGAGTAGTGGATCTGTTCTGTTAGGTGCAAGACAGCAGAAGACTGCTTTATGGTCATTTTATTTTTTCTTTATTGAGTGGTACAAAAATATATTTCATTATGGAAGAAATAAAAAAGCTCCAGAAAACATTCAGTGGGATGTTTCAGCAGAAGATCTAGAAAGGGGCAGATGTAGTGGAATAGCGTAGAGTAATTTCGGTGCCACTGAAAAGGAGTTTTTACAGCTAATGCAGCCAATAAAGGGGCTGAACATAATTGACTTGGAAAGGGCAAAAGAGGATAACTACAGCTTGTTTCAAACACAGAACTTTAGATTTCCTTGCTAATTTTTTCAAATTCTTTCTAATAGTAAACTTTATTTCAAGTTAGCTGAGAGGGAAAACTTCCAGTTAAAAAAAATATATATTACAATATATTGTTTGCCACCTTGATAAATGTTCCTTTCATGTTTATTGAAGTCCCTACATTTACATTCATCTCCTGCTTCAATGTATTTTGAGATCCTTTTCAAAGAATTCAATGCTTTGTATAATGTATTAGGTTATAAGCATGAGAAATTTGAGTCACAGAAATGATCTTCCCACAGTGACACTGAAAAACAGGTTGCAGGAGTCCTGATTCACATCTTGCTGAAATCAATACATCATACTATCTTTTCTATTTCTCTGTATCCTGATGGTCCTCATTCCATTCAACATTTCAACTAAACTTGGAGAAGTTCATATTCTATTCGAAGACAACGTACTTACTGCCTGAAAGCATATTGATGTAGAAATGGCATAAATGATGCTGTCTGCATGAGGAAAATAGGGAACCTTCCCTGCTTCAATGCCTTTGAAGTATATCGTCTATAAAGATGAACAAAATACTCTGAATGAAACAAATTAAATTAAAAGTAGCTTTTTACATTTTATTTATTTTACATTTTCAAAGTAACATGCCGACATTACTAACCTATGCTCATATATTTTTGTATATGTCCACAAATGTGACACTGATTGAGCTATCTTATAGAATTTATCCAAGATCAATACAATAAGTGGCTATAAATGCATAGAACAGGACTTAGCAACATCTGGGGTGTTAAAAGGGAAGTGCAGATCTTAAAGATAAAAATGGGAAAGTTTACTATGTTAAATTCTTCATTTTTAAAAAAGCAAAAGAATAATGCAATAACTATTCCAACAAAGTGAATATTCACTGTTCTTAAACAGCTTGAAATCGCATACTTTTATTTCTGAGAAAACATGTAAAGTTTATTTTCCTGAGCACAGCTTGACCTTCCAAAGCAGCACACGCCTCTTTGGTCAGTTACCCTTGGCTTGCGTAAGACAATAAAAGTAGTTAAAAAAAAAAAGAAAGAACACACAGCACTTTTCATATTTCACTGCAGCCACAATGTCTCAAACTCCAGAGAAAACCATCAGCAATACAAGACACTATTCGTTTTTTTTTCCAGCTGATGTTCCAAAAGTCAACATGGATAACTCAGAGTTGCTTTTATGTAACCATTACATGAATTACCTTCAGAGCTTGATCTAGGATTACAAGGAACAAGAATAAGCAGAGTGTAACTTCCCCTTGTATGTTTAAGTTTATGCTTATAAGGAAAAGAAATTCCCTCTTTTTATACTTGTTAAAACGAATTCTGTGCTGGTAATGGAGATGGATAAATATCACTAGGGAATGAGGCCCTTGAGGTCTGCAGGAGAAAGCTTTGTGATTCAGGGATGAAGCATAACACGAGAACATTGTCAACTTATTCCAGTGGTGCTGCAGGGGAAACAACCAGGACTAAGTCCTGATTTTATGGAAAAATCACAGTAAGAAATCAAAAGCTGGTTAGCAAAATATAATCAACATAGAAAACTCTACAAACATTCTTATTTTTTTTTTCCCGGGCTCTTGATTTTAACACGTTCATAGAAGTAATTCAAACTGGATAAGTGGTAATTAGAACAAAGTTCTCTGCAAAGCCGGGAATTCAATCAGATGAGGTATACTGACAAACAACTTCAGCTATAGACTAAAACCTAAGCTATTTTGAGTTATCTTAGATTGTTGAATGCCAAAATTAGGGAACAAAGGCAGGAAGTTAGGCTGTAGCTGTTGGCAATAAATCTGCAATTAAGGGCTAGTTTTGATTTATGTTTCTGCAGAATAGACAAAATCTGCATTCTTGGAACTCTTAGATTGAAAAATCTGCAAAAGCTACAAAGCAAAGAGCTATCAAAAAAGGAGATTACCATAAAATCATGGAGAATATACATGAAGACCAGCGGATAAAGGCCTTTTACAATGAAACACGTAAAGGAAAATAAGAAAGCAGTGAGACCACAGAATGGCACTGCCACTTGGCATGCACCTACTGAAACACAGCACCACTGTATAACTCTGGATTACACTGGAATGTTCTGACAAAGCCTGTGAAGTTCATTTTCTGCCTTGAAAAAAAATAGATAAAATAAAGAGCTCTGTTACAAGGGTAACATCTTACCTCTACTAATTTGGATGCCAGATACATAGAGATAGTAGTACTTTTGTAGAACATCATAGAAATTCCTGCTAGGCACCCTGTAACAATTAGAAAACACAAGCATTATTAAGATTGTGATTCATTGTTTCTGTTGCTGTACATCAGCTCAACAGATGTTGCACGAGATTATGCTTTTTTTTGCCACAACAAAGTTCAGTGATGTTCCTGTGCTGCCTATCAAAATATGGTTCATGTCATTAGAAAAAAAAAAAAAAAGAAAAAAAAAAGGAGTTTTGAAACCCTGAAACAAATCCGTAGTTCAACGAACAGGAGCACAGCCTTAAATTTCCTCCCTCATCCCACAAACAAGAGAGACCTCTGAGGTTCCACAATGTGATAAGTGCAAAAATAGGAGAGAAGGGCATGCAACACTACACAAATTTCATTGGAAAAGGATCCTTCTTTGGATCCAGTTGAGCCCATCCTTTCACGTGTGTATTTTGTCATGTATGGAAGAGTCAGTATTTGAACCTCACAGCAATACACTAGGAAAATAAAGGATAATTTTACATTTGTGCATACAATAATTTATTGTCCTTGAAGCTGAACATAAAAAACAGACGTGCCATTTGATTGAATTTACCTTACAATTTTAATGCAAGTCTTTATTTGAAAACACTTGTAACACCACTGTGTGTTTCACTACTTGAAACACCGCTGACAGAGCCTTAATGTATACAGTCCTATTTTCATCACCTAAATCTGGAAAGGGAATAGGAAGACAGACATCCAGCTATGTGCACAACAGAAATACCTGCAGAATCCCAACAGAGGCAATAAAGACTTCTTATCATGGACTCACCAGCTACAAGTGCATGAAGCTCATCATCTAGATTTCGTACCCAGCGCAGGAAGCAGCTAGTACCCTGCAGGTGAACAGACAGCAGGATTAGCCCAAGTTATTTCTCTTTCAGGATGCATACACTGGAGATATTCTGCTGTAAGCTAGTAATACAGCACACAGCATGAATTAAGAATTATTATAGTGTGACAATATCCATAATCCACAACCTGAAGCATTTTAGTTTTAGTTGTTTACTGTTACCGTTCTTTTTAGAATCAGAGAGCAGAACAATCGAGTTTAAATAACAATCTAATTCACGTGTGATCAGAGAAGCTGATCTTGAGTTGAGAACATCTTCATTTGCTCTAGTTGTCTTGACTCTTTCCCATGAGAAGTAAGTCACATCCTCTGCATTGTTTTTTCCAACTGTTTTGGAAATCTATACTTTGCTGCCAAAGTTTATCCCTGGTAAATTTCTGTTTATGTCCAAATGGCTGGAGACTTGCTTATCAGGGCCAGGTCCAGTGCTGATGGCACTGAGACAACATTATATAATTCAGTATGACAGCCTGCTGATGGCTACTTTGAGATATGTGTCAGCCTCTTAATCCATCTAATGTGTGCTTTTCATGGAACCAAAGAATAATTTATACTGGAAGAGGCAGCTGGAGATCATCTGGTCCAACCTCCAGGTCTAATTAGAGCAGGCTGATCAGGAACTCGTCCAATTAAGTTATGAGCATCTCCAAGGATGGAGACCACACAGCCTTACTAGGCAACCTGTTCCAATATTTGGCAACCCTCATATGAAAAAATATTTCCTTGTATCTCACCAGAATCTCCTGTATTTCAACTTGAGTCCATCCCCATTTCATCCTGCTACTGCACAACTCCAAGGACAGTCTGTCTCTGTTTTCTCTGCACCCTCCATGAGGTGTAAATAGCAATAAGATCTCCCATCAGCCTTTTCTTTTCCAGCTTAAAACCCAGTTCTCCCAGTTTCTCCTTGCACATCAGATGACCCAGTCCTCAGATCATCTTGGTGGCCCTCAGGTGAACTCACTGCAGTATTTCAGTCTTGAAAAAGACATCAAAATGAAAAAAATACAGAAGAAAATGCCTGTCTCTCAAAATGGAATTATGACAGACTACTCAAATTTGTAATCTTATCTAAAAAAAGGAAACCAGGCTACCATGGCTGACTTATTTTCTATAGAACCTTATTTGCTATTTGCTGACAATAATTAACAGTAAGTGGAACACAAAATATTAATAGTACAGCTACTGCAATTCTACAAGGGCATTTCAGACTGTCCTCAGGGACAAGGTTGACTTTTTTTTTTTTAAAGTAAGGCAGAATATAATTCCTTAGGGGTCAAAATGCATCAAGAATTTTTTTTTGGCTGTGATTCAATCTTTTGGAGTGATTAGGATCTCTATTGCCCTACATGCTTATCTCAAACTGTAAGAAAAACATAATGCTACCTAAATCCACATAAGTTATGGAATGCAAACAACAGAAAGCACCTACTTAATAAATTACAAATAAAGGTCAGAGTATGTGTCCCTCATAAATTAATATCCATAGAACTAAATTATACTTTGCAGTTGGAGGTTTTAAAAGAAATCAAAGTCACTTCAGCTTTTGCAATTTAAATACTTTTATTCTCTAGAGGCATTTTTCCTAAAGTTTGAGCAAAAATCTGATTTTCAAATAAACTCTGAATAGACCATTTGCACTTTGCCATCAAAAATTTTAAACTCGGTAACCTTAAAAATTCTCACATTTCAATCCAACCGCAATTTAGTAAGTAACGTTCACCCTGAATAATACAGAACTATCTTAACTTTGGAGAGTAGTAAAGTGGTAGCTGAAAAATTACATGTGTGATTAGGAACATAAAAGTGCAAAAGCCACTTCAGCACTGCGGTATGCAACATATTCTCCCTTACAGCATGTGTTTGGTCACATTCTGTTTGGCATTAATATACAAAATTGAATTAACTTCAACAATGTTGAATTACTGTGTATCAGTTCACACTCTGTCATCTTATAATGGTGCAGAAGGGTCGATTTCCAAGTAGTAAGTGCTATATCTCCTAAGTTGAGCATGATGTATGTTCTGCAAGCTCCTGCTATTTAGCATCAAGTAAGGATTCCAGACATTTGAGCCAAAAAATCTGCAAATGGCTTCCCTTTGGCAGCAATGCTGCTACTGCAGTCACTACTTGGGTCTGCGCTAAAATGTTTTTGTGTAACAGAAAGTCCCTTTGAATCCGAATTCACTTTCTCTGAAGTACTCCCCATCTCCTAATATTGATGCCATGCTGCAAAAACTATCTGGTTTATTCAGAAAAGACAGAAAAAATGGAAGGAATGGAAGACTTATTTCCTGTTTATGATTGAATTATTGCAATACTACAGAATTTGTCAGTGCCATTCTGTAGAAACCAGTGTCAGCAATATGAAGTGGCTAGAATTTTTACCTCATCCTGATATTCTGCAAAGTAAAATAAAAAACATGGCATTTGGCACTCTGTATGTTGTAAACTTACTTTGTATATACTGACAAAAGATCCCAGAAAAGCCCCAAGCTGGAAATTTTCCTTGTTGTAGAAGAGCGAAAGTAGCCGGGATGGCTCTGTAAACAGATGCCGGAAGGTAGATGGGATCCGAAGGCAACACTGGATCAGGTAACCAATGCTAAACATCCTAATGAACCCCTAGAGAAAACAGAAAGAAACCACAAATTCAGAAGAAGGAAAATAAAAAATGTCTACAAAAGTACTTATTTTTTGACAGTGAGCAGTTAAAAACCCGTTCTGCATATACTATGTAAAATGCATTCCCATCTTCAAACCTTTTTTTCCTAATTCCCCTGTAAAACAGCATAAGCAATAAAATCATAAATAATTGGTTCTCCTTTAATTTCTATGAATATCTCAAAGGCCTCAAAGGACAAACCCTATTTGTCTCCTGTTCCAAAATTCTGTCCTTTGAAATAATCATGATGGCTTCACTTCCAGGTTACTGACCAGCTTTTAACCACAAATGGGTACACAGAGGAAAGTAATGTGGTGGAAAAAAAAAGAGCACTTCTACACTCAGATGTCTGGAGAAAGCACTAAAGCGGTAAGAAGTCCACACAAAATAAATTTCAAAAAGTGGGAGAATTGAAAATTGACCCTGATGGCTTGGCACGTGCTCACATACTTTCCCTCAACCAAACTGGAGGCTTAGGGAAGTGTGCAGCAAGATAAAGGGCAAACCTGAATGGGAGATTTTGTGCAGAGCTATTGAAAAAGGATAACATGGGTTCAAATGATTTTTTCTTACTGTTCCACCTTAGACACAGATCTGCTGGTTTATATCATGTCACAAAACTACACTGACTGTTTCCTTCCAAATCCTTTTCCCCAGTTTCTTGTAACTTCCTCCAAAGCTTCCTATGATCATTCTTACCCTATGGCTGAACTTCTCAAGAGAATTTTGAATAAAATCTATCCATTGTTTGGTTGGAAGATACCACATCTGAAAACTATCCGAATGCTGTGCACTCATCATTGGCAAATAAGGCAGCACCCAACATTCATGATTTCTGCAGCCCATTTTTCGGAGCATGCTCAGGGACACTGTGATCTAGAGACAGTGATAACTGGCAGAGGTTTTGATTGAGCAACCCTTCCAACTCAGAAACTCAAAACATTTTTGCCTCCTGCAGAACTTTCTAATGCATCATAAAGCTCATAAAACTTTATTCCGGTTAAACATCCAGTAATAAATTTCTTGAACCAATTACTCTCCCTGAGCTGCTACTCAAGAAGTGGTTTATGGGAATCAAGTGGATGAAACTATTTTGTGTCATCCGGTGATGACAATAACAACTATGCATGAAAAATTTCCATTTCTTCTTCTGTTATTTTTAGAGGTATGTAAATTGTACTTACTGAACAACTACCGACCCAGTGTTTTGTGATCGTGTAATGAAAATGCTGACTGAAAGGTACGAATGGTAGGCAGAGTCCTAAGTGCACTGTGAATTTTGGGTAGTTAAAATGTCAAAGTTAAGATGAACATAAATCCACACCTAAAACAAAGAGGTACTCTAGGTACTCTAGCATGAAGTACACAGCTCTCGTCTTCAAAAAAAAACCAACAAAAAACAGAGATGATCACGGTACCAGGTACCACTATCTAAAAAGAAAGTCCTAAAAATACCAGTTATGATCAAAGCCCAACAAAGCCCAAACAAGAGAACAAACAACAATAAGGTTCGTTTGAAATTTTTCCCAGCTGTAGGAAAGACCATTCAGATGGGGTGGGGAACACCACATTAGGACACACTTCAGTTCCAGCTGGCAAGCAGTCAAATATATTTGCCATTTTATTTTTATGAGTAGCAAACTTAGAAGCACTGAGCTGCAGGATTAAGGCTTAGTTTTGATGCACAGCAAGCAGCAGTAAGTAGTGCACAAAATCTATTTAGCTCATTAAATCAACCAGGTGAATACATATCACATATTTATAGGTGCTTTTCAGAGTCACAAAAAGTATTACATTTTAGATCATATAATCAGTGTGTGATATTGTTACTTTTATCTTCCATAAAAAGACCTCAAATAATAAAGGAGGTAGGAAACAGTAAAGTATATGCAGGAAACCATAATAAACTTAAGTGAGAGAAGTAAGCTCTGCTACAAGCCATTTCTCCACAGAAATTGAAAGCTGGGACTCCGATCAGCCAGATGTAACAGCAAAGTGAAACTACATATCTGCAAAACTCATGGAATAAACTTTTTTTCTTTTCTTTTGAGAAACAGATTTCATAGAAAGTTAATAATACAGTCAAGATATTGGCTATAACTCACATCCAGAAAGACACGTGTGCACATAAACAGAGTCCCCTAACATACCAAAACTCAGTCAACCTGTTGCACTGTATTAGGAATTAGTTAAGATACTTAAAATAACTCTGTTCATGTAGAGCAATAAAAATGTTTGCACTGGGTATACAGTAGCCCATGTTCCTTCAAGAGACAGAATACCCAGACTACAATCATTAGAAAATAATCTCATATTTTTTTTGGTCATACTAGTCATCAGTTACCTTGTGCGAGCCATCTGTTATCATCCGCAGCACTGACAGAAAAAAGAAACTGCTCCTGGCTAAGGTTTCCTTATTGTAATCAACAGCAATCACAAAAGAAAAATATTGTTCAACTGCCTCTGTTAGCCTGCCATGCTCTTTTCAAGTACTTACAAAACCAAGGCATTTTGCATTTCATGTATTCAGAATTTGAAGAGAAGTTGATGAAATCAGGTGTTAATGTCATTAGTAAATGTTACATAAAAGCTATCATGGATTAAGTCAACTACTAATGTGCATTAAAGTATAAAGCAGGAGAGAAAAAGCATGCACTGGCAATTAAGCACAGATATGATAATGGGAAAACAAGATGCTCAAGGGTAAAGGAAAATATAGCACAGAGGGAAACTTTTGGCAATAAACAGCTCATCAGATCAATATCAGATTAGAAAGTTCCCTTACAGAAATAGAATTACAAAACCATGCTCAAGTTGGGCCTCCTGACAGTTTTTACTGATCGACTCCAAGTAGAGCCCTTGAGAGAACTGAACATGCTTTCAGAATCTTGGACCTGTAAAAACCCAAATGCATCAAAATAACACTTTTCCCTCACATTTTAATAATAATAATAAAAAAAGTCATAGAAAAGGCAGGAAATTCAAAGATCTGACTGCCACTCCATTGATATTTTCCTGGTTATTGCAGGCAAGGATTGATTTGTACTATAATATTATACAAGAGTGGTACAAGTATGAAGTATAGTTCAAATGGATAATTGATTTCTCTACAGAGATAATAGCCTTTTAAAATATCCTTTTTCTTCATTTTCAGTCAGGTCAAGACTTAGCTCAGCTCCATTATCAGGCAGGTTTTCATTGTAGCTTCTCCCCTCATCCCCCCAGGGTATGTGCAATGTGAACAAAATGAGGCTGAACAAACTGAAGAGGACAGAGAGTCTTGAATATCCCCTTTGGAGTTTTTCCTGTTCTTCTCGTCATTAACATGTTGCCCTTTCCTCACCCCCAAAAACCAATAAGGAGAGTAGTGTGGGCCCAGTCTACTGTAATTTGAGGAACTCACAAGCTGAAATGAGATTTGGTCCCTCCACTAGAGTGATTCAACACTATTAACTCCTGTGTCTTTGTCACCCTTCTAATTTAAAGGCATTGCAAGCTCATTATGTTCCGTAATGGTAGAATCACCTCTCTTCTTACTTATGAAGTCACAAACAAAACCAATCTTCCAGCAGATTAAAACAGTTTTCCACAGAGAAGAGGTATGAATTCTATTACTTGTACTCTAATAGAGATCCCTATGTTTGTTCTAGCAGTGCTCGTAAAATAATATAGTGTTATGGGAGTACTTATAGATGTATACTCAGACGCTGCTGAGCTTGAAGCACACAATGCATAAGGATTTGTGTCATTCATTAATAAAAAGCTCAGAAAGCAAAGTCTGGCCTAGCAGTAGTTATGAGCTAATTACTATAAATATGCATATGTAATGAAAAACAGCACTTTATGTGAAAGTGCAGCATGCTGAAGTTAGCAAGGCACCCATTAAAACTGATGCACACTACCATCAGCAGAGATCTAGAAATGCAGCCATACGAACTCATAACATCGCTTCTGCTTAATTTTATTCTTTGTTTTGAATATAAACTTCACTGTAGCATTGGACATTCAGGCTGTGGGACAGACATTGATATCTGTGGGGAAAACAGAGAGTACTCTGCAAATGACTTTCCATGATGGTTGTATGCCAACCAATAAGAAATGTAATATAAATTACTGGCTTATACACTAAATTATTAAGCAAAAAATTGTATGGAAATAATCCACTCCAGTCTCACATAACCTGTAACTGCTTTCAGATTACTGTCTTCACTTAGTCCCTGAACAAGCTCTTTCTATAATGAAGCTATGCTAAATTTACTATTACCTTGTGTGCCATTAGAAAAGATAAAATGCAACAGCTTTCTACACAGCTAAATTCCCAACAAAGTAATGGTAGCTAAGGTGCTAGGTGATTCCTCCTCCTGGTACCAACGCCAAAACAAAATTGTTATTTTAATTAAGTTTTTGTTAAATATATGTTATACCTACAACAGAAAGGTGACGTAACTATGCTGAATTGTTTGTGAATGATCTACTGTCTTTTCTCATCCTAATTCAACAGAACACTTAAGCACTGTCTCAGATCCCATGAAGTTCACTGCAACTTAAACACGTTATACAGTGGTATGCTAATACACTGCAGTGTAAACAACACAGAACGATACACTACATACAAATACTTGATTAACTATTGTGCTAGATCTCTTCTGACAGTAAATTTAACCATACCTCTTCCGAGATAACATAAACTGCATATAAAAATTCTAAAAAGTTATCTTTCAGAATAAAGCATCTGAAAATGCTCAAATAATTGTTGCTGCTCCATAAAAAAAACAAGTAAATTATTAAGAGATCAAGATCTTCCGTAGCCCTACCAGCTCCTAAAAAAGGCACAGCAGGTGGTACCACCTGCGCCAACCTAACGCCAGCCAAAACAGCCTCCTGTACACAGCACTCCTCTGAAAAAATATGCACTGATCACATTATGAAGGAGGACAAATTATGCCACTGGGCATGGCCAGCTCTTCCTGTGTGCAGCAACTGGGAGCAATCTCTCATTACCCTGACCCCTTAAAATAAATCAATGGGGGAGTGAGCCCAAAGCTAGCCCCAGTGTGCCAGACACGCACAGCTGTATGCGCGCCGCTGCTGCTCTGCCTGCCGAAGCAGCACATTCCAGGTGCTTTATTTCGGGTGGAGTCACAAGCCGCCAAGTGCATCACATAGTTAAACAAGTTCCTTGCTCGCTAGTCCATTTTCCCCACACATTTTACGTTATTCATTCATTTCAGCTGAAGACGAATGAGAGAAAACTTTAACCCCTGTTCCATCCTAAATCAAGAAAATCTGTTTTCAGGCTTGTCACATTTTCAATAGAGAAAGAATGAGCAACAGGCTCCTTTCTCATTTCTGAAGTATATGCTCTTTCTGACCAAAGACTTTTACCCCGTCTTTGCCAGAGTTTGTCAATCTAACTTCTTCTGCACTTACTTTAATACAATATGAGATGCAATTATCTTCATAGTGTTTACAGCATCTATGCCTTGGGCCATGTTTGCACCTGCAAAAAGCACAATGAAATACATATTAACTTGTAGCTGTTTTCAGTGTAATCAACAGGAGACTTCATAAATTTTTCTTGCCTAAAAATACATAAAGTGCTATTTTCCCACCACTCATTTTTCCCATTACCTACTGAAGGGCACTGTGAGTTTTTATGATGCCATAAAAGGACAATAAAAAGAAACAATACTTTCGTTGTGCAGCAGAAGTGTCTGCACGCTTATTTTGATCCAACCTCTCTTCTTGCCACGTTATACCTATAAATACAAAATTAAGCAACAAATTTTCTGCTATAGTCAGAAAGGAGAAGCTATGGGACAGAACTCTAGTGGGATTACCCTTCCTGGTCTGTCTGTACCCCATGGTTCTGGAAGCACATTTGACCAAGTAGCTGTGTCCTTACATCTTTCATAGCATTTTAAGGTTCATTGGAAGGCAATGTAGAACATATATTTGCACAGATACCCTATGAGACTTCTTTCAGTTATAAGCATTTCACTACTGGGTTAATTCTCCTACTGCATAGATTTTTGTGTGGCTCTTATTTCAGACTGCAAATTTGACCTTCAGCATATAAAAGAGACTGGCTTGGGATAGCGGGATTCATGGATTGTGCAGTTGTTAGCCCTGCATTATGTAGAATTATAAAGAAGTAATATCATACCAGGTCTGAACATTATATTTTGCTATGGCCAAGTATGCATGCTTTAATATGAAATAAATTACACAATTTATATACTGTGCCAAATATCTTGGAAGTTTTGAATCATGTACTATAAAGTCGAACGGCTATAAATCATCTGTGAGGTCAGTTTATGTAGCAAAAATTGTAATGAGAATGTGATCAGGTTACAGGCATTTAGACTCAATTATATTGAAAAGAACCATATGGAAGAGAAAGCTGTGAGAGCATTAGGACTTAAAGTTGGAAGTTTTCTGAACGTCTGAGCAGGGAGTTTCAAAACCTTAAAGAAAAAATACTCTTCTCCACACAAAGTCCCTCAATCCTAGCATTTAATGAACAGTGGAGGAGCTATGAACTAACAAACTGAATAAGGGGTATTTAAGACAAAATAGGTATAAACAACTCAGCTAGAAGAATCTGCGCACAGCTCACAGCTTCTTTTCTTTGTAGGTCTTTTTTTATCTAATACACTCTTGCCTGAAAAGCCACTGCTGATTTCCCTCATACTTTTCAATTCAAAGACACAGCAAATAATAGGAAGTCACCCTGTGATGTTAGCCAGTTCGTGTTAGTCCATTATCTGAGCAAATAAGATAAGCCACACTGCACTTTGCAGACTTCTTTCCTGCATGTCAGTAGGTAAAGATCTGGTCATAAAACTGCTCCTGAAGAAGTCAGTGGAAGTGAAGTCACAGGTGTGATATGATCAGATCCCCACTCTATTTGATATTCCATTGGCCCTGTAACAAGTGCCTCCTCGTGGTACCCAGCGTGCCTGAGGCAGACAAATCAAGCACAGCAGAAGTATGTCATCTGCACATACCAGCCTGGAAAGCTGTCTGTCACTTCTTTAAGCTTACAGTAAAGGACAGTAAAATGCATTCTGTAGACAGGAAGGAATCTATCTTATCTGACTTTAGATGTCTACGTCTGACTTTGTGTAAAACAGTTTTATATTCACTTTTGCTTGGGAATTTCCTGACATAGGAGGCAGGCCTGGTGCTCCGAGTCCTGTTCTCAGGCAGTTCTACTTTATGCAGTACAGGGATGTAGGTCCCAAAGAAGATGATGTTATGGTAAGTTAAGGTGACCTAAGTAAGGAGTGCTGCTGCGTGGTTTTCCCTCCTTAGTATCACTACCAGCACTGATGGAACTATGCCAGAAGCCCGTCCTGCGGCAAAAGCAAACACCACTCTGCCATTCAGAATCAACTGACCTTACACTCCCTTGTTAGACAACTGCACACTGCAAGTTGTTTTGAATCCCTGATATGACATACAGGTCTTAAATTTTGTTTTTGTTAAGAGTTCATAATTCGTTACCGCTAATTATCCAGTAAAAATGAATTGCAAAACACTTAAATGCAAAGCAAAAGTATTATAAAACATTGTCAAATACAGCGTAACAAAACATTAAAATGAGCTAAGTAAGAATGACTCATTTTGTTTTGTTTTTCTTTTGTTTTCTTTTCACTCACACTTTGTCCATGAGCTTTTTTGTTAGAGCCAATAAGTTCATTCGCTGTGATATTTTTTCACAATGCTTTATCTTTCTATCTGTTTTTGAAAATGCTGCTTCAGGTGAAAATGAATGAGTGGGGATTTCTTCTTTCCCTACAATGAACCTGAAAGAAAGAAATAAAACAGAACAAAACAACAGTTACATAAAGGCTCTGAAGTCTCTAGAAGTCTTTAAGACAAGCTTGAAGTTACCCATAGGTCTCCAAAAGAAAATGTATCCTAAACAGGTGCCAAAACTTGTATCTCCTTGAAAAGATCAATCCACCGACATAAACTTCAGATAATGGCCAAAATTGCTGCCAGGAATTTTTTAAAACTAGGTACATAAACATTACTGGGAAGTCCATCTCTTATACAAAAGAAAAACACCAAATAAGAAATAAAAATACCCATGAAATACCTCAATTATCTCCAGCAAAATGGGGTTGCATAAAGGTTGATAATTACTACAATATTTTTATAAAATAACTGTTTTGTAAAATCCTCAAAATGTTTTTGCTCTCACCAAGACCATCCACTTTGTTTTGCTTGGCATCATCTCCAGCCCTCTTTCTTTGCCCAGAAGTTGATATTGTCAATATACTGGTTCATCCTATGTGTAGAATCACTGTGTATCAAGGGCATGATGACAAGACGTACTGTTTCCTAACGCTCTGCACTGTAATCGAAGTTACACTGACCTGTGGTAGTCTTGCTGAGGGTGGGAAGGTATAAAAGCTTTCTCATTTGGTTTGTGACAGAACTTTCCAGCAAACTGGTGATTTCAGAAAGCACTGTTTCTGCAGGTTGTCATAGAAGTGTTTCATGTCCAGATTTCTGGACTACAGAATGAATTATTTAACTATTTAACTACAGCTGCAAACTCTGTATTTTCGACTACCAGCAGCAGCTCTGTTTTGCTTGACTTCAGCTTCAGTTCTTCTCTTCACCTATGAGTTGATACTGTCCATGCACTGGGCTATCTTAGTGGGAGACAGGTAGCAGAGTATGTAAGGGAGAGAGAAGAGTAACATCTCTTCACACTTCTGACATAGGGCACAAACACAGGAGAACTTTGTATATCTCCACAAATGGGTGAGTACCACCAGAGAGTCCCATTGCAAAGCAAATTCTAGGAGAGACAGTATTACTGGGGCAGACAGAAGGTTTAGTGGCGCAGGATATCTCAAACGAGTATTCTAAAAGTCCATGCTACATTTGGGTGCTGGTCACAGAACTACTGTTGTATTCATTCAATGTTTTGTAAATACAGAAAATAAACTCTAGGTCAAAACATAGCAGCCCTTTGCTTCCAGGAGCATACTAGGAATCATGAATCCCAGTTTTAGAAAGAGAAAAGATTAACGTCCTTCAAAAACATAAAAGCACGTGTCTGCATTTCCTTTCAATAATGGTCAAAAATATTAAAAGATTCTTCTCTTGCCAATATATTATGCTTTCTTTAAAATATGCTGCATATCCCCCAAATTGGTAAAATTTTAGAGCAGCATGTTTTTTCTTGAGAAAACTCATTTCATACAATGCAGCTCTCATTGTGCACAATTCCTCAAAATCTTCACTTTTAAGCTACATACTCCCAGAACTATTTTCCTTACTTACTTTAGTGCAGAGTATGTAAATCCTTTCAAGCCATCTTTGCACCTGAAACATAAAAACGACAATCTTTTTTATAACGGATTGCTTGTAACTAAGTGTTATAGATGAAATATGATGTTGAAGGGCTGCGGATGAACACCAGCGTCTCATTAATGGAAAACAGCAAGTCTGTAACAACTCTGTGGCTATCCCCAACTTCATAGCTGTCACCACAGCCTTGGAACATCTTAGAAACAAAGAGTAACGCATATAAATGCCAGGGCTTCTTTCTTTTATCAAAACCAAGAGTGGAGAAATTTTTAAAGGATGGTGACAGAAGCACTGGGGGTAAAAAGGAGGGTTTCATGTGGCAAAGAATTGCTACTTCATGGAAAAAAAAGTCACAATGAGTTTTACAAAACATAAATGCTACTGCAAGGAGACAAAGGAGGACTGGACCTCGATAAAAAACCCACCCTGCTTAATTTTGACTTTGAAATAATTGCTGTACTTTGCACACTATAGGATTTCTCATATGAATAATGACCACGGTAAGGAGTCTGTAACTGGCTGTGAAAGTTTTGGGTTACTGACTATTTTCTGCACATCATACTATGAATGCAGTTGAAGCTTGCAGCTGCTACAGATCCTTCCTGGAAGACTTCTCACAGCACCAGAGCCAAGTTGATAGGAAAGCAAAGAGCAGGTACATGTATTTTTTCCTCTTTTTCTTTTTATGGGATAGAATGGGGAATACATCATGGTAAAAATACATTCCTGACACAATACATAAAGAACAAACTATTAACTTATTAACATCATCACTTCAAGAACACATTTACTCTAAGAGAAGACCATACGGCAGTTGCAAGATCTTCATAAGCAAGAGTGGACAAACACAACCATTCTCCTTCTGCCTGTAAAGACCAAGACGTCCCTGGAAAGTCTGTGCCTGTCCCCCCAGACAGCACCAGCTCCAAGAGGGCAGCACATGGGGCCAGCACATGCTGCTGATGGCTGGATGTGTAAGAACAGGAGGAAGAACATAATGAGATAGTGGCTTGCTTCCAGCTCAGCATTACTAATGACACTGGCCTTGAATTAGGCTCCATTGCCTCGGTTATGCAGACAGACGATCATTCCAACTAGTACTGGGTGTGCTAACAAGAAGGAAGAGTCCCTTGCTTGCTTTCCCTCTTCACCTAGAAGTCTGGACAGGAGAAGACAGAAGTCACAGAAAGCTCTGAGACACCTGCTGGTGACAGACGTTCACAGGTCAACAAAGTCTTGCTTTGTCCTGGCAGGTGAGAGCCTTGTGTGGTGCTGGTAAAACCTCACAGCATTCAACCCATGGGTAGGGCCCTGAACACGTTTCAAAGGACTTGGTTTTGTCACCATGTGCACAGTGCTAAATAAGCATTGGGCACAGTTACACATAACACCAGAAAACTCATCCTGAAGAGTTTCTCTTTTAAAATTACTGCACCCCAAATTGATCATGTATGTAGGATCTACAGGGGTTCAAAGTAACCTTGCACAAATAAAATTGTTCGCTGTATCTTTGATTAATACAGAACTTTGTAACCAAAGACACATAAACATTTTACTTTTTACGATTCTTTACCTATGGAATTCAGAAGCTGAAAATTATCTTAGCCCTTTGACATCAAGATGGGTTGAGAGATGGACTGACTGGTGACTGACGGACTGAAACAAAGGAAAGGAGCTTTACCCAGCAATCACGAATCCCTGGCAGAACTACAAGCAGAGCCCAAAGGCACAGGGTTTACATATACCCACTCTACCCACAGAACCACTGTCCAATATCATGAGTTTGTTTTAAAACCTACAATTGGCTGTAAGTTAAGTGCTCTTTGAGGTACGGGTGTTGAACACACTATGTCTGCAAGCTGTCAGCTCAAGAACAGGGCCTTAGTTTCTACTTTTCCAGTAAGCTAAAACCATACGCAAACTGAAATGTAAACATGCTTCGGTGTTTCTAGAGTAATATTGAAACAGAAAAGTAATCACGTTCAAAGCATAATGACGTTTCTGCCTTAATCACCACAGTGCAACTGCACTTCCAGTCGCGAGCGCGCAGCCATTATTGCTGGATCACGCCACCAGATGTCCCTCACCAACTGCTGCTGACAGGCCGGGGGCAGCGACCAGGCCGGCCACCAGCCCGCTCTCACCTGCCTTCAGCTGTCCCCAAGGAAAGTGTCCATCAAACCCCTCCTTCGATACTGTTGAAAATCACAAGACATCTGAACTACTGAAAGAGAAAGCCACACTCCAACCCGCTCTTTGCGCGTCCAAGAAACATGAAAAAGGATTTCTAACAGCCGTTCTAGTTACACATTTCAAGTCAATCCTATGCAGTAAGTGTTTGGTGTATCGAAATTTGATTAGTTATTCTTACTGTTCTTCTTTTACCAGTTATTCTGTATAGTTATGGAGCTATAGCTCTGAATCCCCCTGCAAAATGTACCAAGGTTAAATATGCAGTTCAATGTGAAAGTAACACAAAAGATACAATTCCATTTTCCCCCTTTAACTTCCTAATTTTTTAATTTTAACGTGGTCTAAAAGTGTTGTTTAACTTCTTAAATAAAACTTAATTCATGCTGCTGGCTGCCTAAAATTTCTTGTGAAAAGTCATGATGCAGACTGGTAGGTATGTGAAAATATTGCCCTAGAGCTCAACGGCAATTTGCACTGCAACTTTCACTTCTCCGACATGGCAATTTTGCTCTTATAAATGAAACTGTAACCAATAATGATATTTGTCTTTACATTATGAATTTTGCATATTAAGGACTTCAGAATACTGGTCTAGAGTTTGCAATTCCCTTATTTATTCACTCACAAGGTACATAACACTAGCAGCAACAAAAGAAACCTCCACACTCATTCCAAACGTGCTTCTTTTTGGGTAGGGGAAAAAAAAACAAACACGCAGGGACAGCATGGAGATGTCACAAATTCAGCGACTGGCCTTGACTGCAACTGCAGACAACGGTAATGTACAATGCCAGTCGCACATGGTACTTTTCATGAACACCTGGCTGCTAATAACCAAAGACTAATGATTTGCTTCATACAGGCCACTACTAATTGGTAAAAATAACTTTTACTCAATGCTTCACTGCTCAAGGGGTGAAAGACTCCCTGCTCTGCTGCTGACCCCCATGAGCCATTCAAGCTGCAAATGAGCACAGTAAAAAATATCACATGTGCCCAGTGTTTCAGGTTCCCCTGAGACGGGAAAAATCTCAACAGCATATTATGATAAGTTTCTTTTTATGGTATTATTCAACCTGGAAGATCTGAGATTTTGGGTGAGCCGTAGACTCAGCGCAGCTCATCTCTGCTGCCATTCCCACCACCCTGAAGGTCACGGGACAGCATCTCAAGCTGCAGGAAGGCGGCACCAGTTTTTGCCCAGCGAGCCATCGTTTAAAGGTCACGTAATCTGGTTACAACTGCCCAGCAGAGAATTTTCCCATCAGAGGGGAATTTGCCCCTGGTCCAAAGCCAGCAGAGCCCATGACTCTGCCAGCTGTCCCCGTCCAGCCCTGTGTACCTGATAACGGAGCAGAAACGCTCACTGCTCTCAGCCCAGCTTTGGCCAGAGCTGCGTCCGGAGCTGGAGCAGCAGAAGAATTTAGGAGCCATAGCAATAAATTTGGTTCTCCACATTCCCCTGCTGGGATAATTTTGGCACAAGAGCAAATAGGGTCAATTTTAATCACACATATTTATAACATCAATTTAACTTACGGCCACACACAGGTTTATTTTTTTCATAAAGAAAACAGCAAAAGTGGAATAGAGCCAAGGCATGATATTAACTACACTTCCAAAGAGACATGAACTAACTATAATTATTTATGTTTGTGTATGTAAAGAGGTGCTGTACAAGAGCTTACACTGCTCTCCCTCCATTATGTGGGGAGGAGAAGTTCCCACACTGAACTGCGAGGCTGAGTGCCAGTAATTATGTTTCTGTTTTTTTTTTTATTAGGGCGCCTTGTCATAAGCCTTCTAAAGATTTTCTCCGTGACCAATTGATGTACTCTATGCAAGAAGCCTTCTGAGGAAACAAGTCACTTTTCACCCACAGAACTCATAAGGAGAAAGTAGCTCACAGCAACAACACATGCCATGTTTAACAACATTCCCATACTGCTTATGTTATCCTTCAGGGTAAGAGTAAATTAGAAACTCCTCTACAGAGCTCTCATTATGGCCATGTGGGAAGGAAGCACTGCAAGCGCAGGACATGTGTTTGCACATTACTGCAGCACATCCTGCCCGTTAGCGCTGGCCGGGGGGGACCACGTTTCCGAGTTAAGGTGTCTTGCTGCACAGAGAAGGGAGGATCATCTGATGAAATGTGACTGTGTCTGAGCACGCCAGCTACATCCGCTTCTATTAAATCCCTTGCTCTCAGGAATCAAAGGCTATCTACGCGCCTTTGTGAACCTACAGGATAGTCCATTTTCTGTTTTAAGCTACTTAGAGAGGTTACTACACCTTGCTACTTTTGTTTTTCTGTCTTCACTTCTTATCCTCTCCCCAGGGTTAACAGTCAACAGCAACAGTTGTCATTTTTCTGAGTTGTCTTTGGCAGCCATCTCTCTTTTTCCTCTTCCACCTCCTCTTTTGCTCTTCTCTCTTAGAATCATAGAATATCCCGAGTTGGAAGGGACCCACAAGGATCATCAAGTCCAACTCCTGGCTCCACACAGGACCACCCAAAAACCAGAGTATATGTCTCTTCCTCCCAGTCAAACTCCTATTTTGTATTTTCTTCCCCTTCCATTTGTCCTCTAAACATTATTCTCAAAAGCTTCTTTTTCTTAAAACAAACAAACAAACAAAGAGTCAGTACCATCTCCATGCCTCCTCATGATCTGATACTTTCCACCTTGCTAATCAAAGGGGTTGTGACTACCGGACTGAGGGTACAGATTAAGTGGCACTGAAGAACAGGATTATAAAGCAAGTCAAGACTCAGGGACACACACATAATCATTCCGAACCACAGAAACAGAAGAGTTAGTCAAGCTCAGTTCTAAATTGTTCTGAGACTAATTTTTATGTGGGGACTGTAAAATAAAATCACCTTTCGGAAATAAGTTTTCCAAAAGGCTCTGGGATCCAGGAATAATTCCTAACCAGTAAGATCTTCCTCACAGATGTAACTATGCAGAAAGAAGTTACTTTGAAATATTTTAACGCTCTGGATAATGGAAGAGCTAATGCAGTCAAGTCCGATAGGAAGAGGAAACTGAAACCAAATGTCTTTCTGAAATATGTACTACTAGTAGTATTTTTCCTAATGAAAGAACACACATTTTCAAGTGGAAAATAAGATTTCCGAAAATTATGATTGGACATGTCACTGAATCTATTTTGACTTGTCATTACTTAGTTGTAATGAACTTTCCAACTATCTAAACAATATCTACATCCTCCTCAGGGACCAGAGAAGAACATGGTAATTGTGCTAATAATAGCACCCAAATCCTTCATAACAAGCCTTCAAAAAGGCATTTTGGCTCTCATTTAGATAAATCTATGGGCAGCTGGCTCCTAAAAATCACTGTAGATTTGGTTACACATGACTCTTCTGAGATCAGGGGCTACGCATGACTTTCACATCAGCGTAAAAAAGGAATACTCTGCTTATTTATTTTCCTATCAGAAATAAAGCACATCAAATCTGAAATTGCAGCACCCTACCTGGAAGCAGAGAGGCCTTTAGATGCGATTCCACTGGATCCAAACCGCTACTTGCAGTTGAGCAGCATCTAAACACAGCTTCCTTTCCAGATCTACAACTACACGTGGCACTGGAGATCAAAATCATAGAATCACAGAATGGTTTGGGTTCGAAGGGACCTCAAAGATCATCTAGTTCCAACCCAATGGAACACAAAATGTAGAAGTCTGCTTCATAGATAGTTAGGTTGCTTTAACATGGATGATTTTTTGATGAGATTTTCTTGCTTTTTGTAGTTATGGCCATTTCAATTCATCACCTCTAGTTATACCGTGTTGAAGACATTAAAACCTGCATATCTCACAAAGATACCTTACCACCAAAAGAACAACATATTTCAAACTAAATTACGGTCCACTGTATGCACATGCAAATATTTTTGTCCATCCAGACAGACTGCAACCTCTCTTAGAGACATCAAACAATCATCATATGAAAGCACCTGGAAACGCTGAGAGCAAAAACACTCTGTTCCATTCACCAGCTGCTGTTAACATTAACATTTCCCCTTAATATCAAACCTAAGCCCTTCCTCCCCTTCATGCAATGTCTCCATATCCTATCTTTTCCCAAGACTGTGATTAGCTTCTCTTACTATTGTCTTGGAGGCTCTTTGGCTGCCAGAGCATCCTGAACGCAGCACCTCAGCAGAGGCACGCTGGGGCCAGCAAGCCACCTTCAGAGGCACTGCTGAGGTTGCTTCAGCAAAAAAAAAATAAGTGGAAACTGATGGAAAACCTTTTCTTCCCCTCCTTTCTCCTGAGGGCAGCATCGGGCAGCATAACAGCTACAGGCACAGCAAACGTCGCAACTGCGCTCACGGCCGTCTCCTCCAGGACTGAACAGCATCATGAGGCGCAACTTGTGATTTGTGCGGAGGAAATCCACAGAGGCAAATTTACCGGAAAAAATGATTTACAACTGTATTTTCTCTCTGAATTCCCCCTTTTCGGGATTAAACAATTATTTTCTTTCTGTCGTTACTCATAGGTCTTGCCTATTCAATCCACGACTATGTAAAAAGTGTGAGGAGCCACTGTAACACAAAAACCTAGTCACATACCCCACAGACACCACGTAGCTTTCAGAAGACATGTTAGAAATTGGATTAACAATAACTGAAGTCAGAAGAGTTATGGCTGAAACTCTTATAAAAATTATATTTCATACCATTAAATGTGCAACGCAGATGGGATCGAAATGCAAAGAGTCTCATTGCTTACGTTTCCAAATCAATAGTTTAACTGTGTGTATTTAAATAAAATGCAAAAGAACGTATCCATGACATTTCCTTTAGCTGTGCCTGAAGTATCAAATGATCTTTTGAAAAGGCTATGGTTTTGTAACTCTTACATACAATGAATGTAAAACAACACCTAAAAATTCAAAATGAAGAAAGAAAGAGAAAGCAGGGACGGCATTCAAGGAGAAGGGGGAAGACAGTACAGAGGAGCACGTAGTTTTTTCTAGATCTGTATTGAATGCATCATTTACAATACTTGGAAAGAAAGAGTGAATGGAGATGGTAAACAGTATAGTCAACAGTGAACTGTGTTCCCATTAAGCTTTCATGTAAATCCAGGGAATTACATTTTTTAAGAAAAAAAATCAGTAATTCTGGCAAGAATGTGACACAGCAATTGAAAAGAAAGCTGTTTATACCAAAGTTATATTACAATACTGGATTCTGAGTTGTAAACCAAAGCTGTTATCAATCAACACTTCACATCTGATTGCTAATCAAGTTGTGTTACTGCCAAATATGAAATCAGATTTCTGGTGATGTTAATTACCCTGCTATTTACAATGCTCTCATTGCTTCAGAGAGATTAATGCTCCTGAAATGTGCATTTTTAGGTAAACACAGATTCTCTCAGATTAGAAAAAATGATTTTTTATTATTGTAGCTGGATGCAGCCCTTCTGCTTCTTTGGGTAACAGCAGCACAGTGCTGCGGGCTCATGAGCAGGCAGGTGAAGCACACCGATTTCTACAGCATCTGGGTGACTCAGACAGCCACTTTTCCTTCCCAAAATCCTGCATCAAAGCCCCTGCCTCACACAGCTGAAAGCTAAAACTAATTAAAAGAGCTGAATAAATGACAAAGTTAAGGATTTATCTGCTTAGTTCAACTGGTTTTGTTGAATTCTGAAAAATGATGTCATTTCTCCGCTACCCAATTTTAACCTTTGTCTTTTTTTGTTGTTGTTGTTTAACCAAATAGTAACCTTCTGCTGCAACAAAACCCAAACACTCTCAGAATCAGGCACAGAACAAAAATAGGAAACAGCACAAAATACTTGCAGGCATGAAGATGGGAAGTCAACAGCCTCTAGGGGCATAAGAATTCGGGGCACTGGACCTTGACACATGCACCAAACCACGTCCACCTCAGAGGCTGAGGTCGCACTGATGCTGTTTTATTGTTGTCAGAACAATAAGGACGCTCAGGCTGTCACCAACAGGACATGCTTTCACGACATTAAGAAGCAAATGATTTTAAATTCATACTGGGTTTGGCTTGGTTTAAATCATGGTGGCACCTGCAGCAATTCTATGTTACGCTGAGACCTCTGCTAAATTTATCTACTGCCAAATTCTACACTGCCTTTTTCTACTGGCTCTCTGCAACTGGAAAAAAAAAAAAAAAAAAAAGCAGCTAAGCTTCTTGGAGTTGTTTTCTGTAAACACACTTCTTGCTATTTACAGGTGATTCAAAATTTCAGTTACCCAAACCTCTCCCACAGAGATTAATTGACAAACTCCAGCATTCAAGAGAAATGGATGCACCCTTTGCTTTCCCCAAATGATCCTGTAATTGGATTAGGAGGGCAATGTTTGGCTGTTTGCTTTGTTTCAACACGAGGAAAATGTGATTATGAGGAGACTATCCATTTATATTTCTATACTATATTAGCAGTATCTCTGACATTTAATAAAATAGGCATATTTAATCAAAATAAGCTTTTAATGAAATGAAAAGCTATAAAAAGATTTTAAAGAAATTAGCAAAAATTTTGAATACATCAAGGCCATGGCTGATTTAGGTCACACAGTGAAAATGATGCATTCCTTTTAGATCAGTGAGCTGTTATTTGTAATACATTGACTTGAAGTGAGATTTTGACTCTGCTACTCAAAAATATTCTTATTGTCTATAATGCAAAACGCTGTAGAAATCACCAAGATTGTTCGAATTAGGTACTGAGCCATAAGCATTAGGACAGCATCCATTCACTGCTACAACCAAGCTAAATGACCATGTTGCAAAGTTTCTGGAAACTTAAACTTGTATTTCTGGCAATATAATATTTCTTTGCGATGATTTCAACATGCGGATTTACCTGGAGTTTACACACAGATCTCTGGCATGATGTCGTGCTGTGTAGACGCCTCTGAGGTTCGAGGTTCCTAAGTATCACAGGAAGTCTTGAAAACATATTAAATTCTCAAAACTGCTTGAAGAGCCACAGAGTGAATAAAGCATTTGTGTACAGTCTCAGAAAACACTATTTTGAGAACCACATTTCAGTGCTGCTACAGAAATTCACTCCTTAGTAGTTCCCTTGCTGGCTTATACTGTAGAAAAGCAAGGGGCCAGACTTTATTCTAACATAGTTTTATTTTAAATTACTGCACTGCTGTTCAAATAGATTGTATTTTTAGTGTTGCACATCCAGGTGCAGTATTTGAAATAGAAAGTTGCATCACCAGATAGAAAAAAAAAAGGTTGAGAAACTGCTCGTAAAACTTGGAATGGTGTAACAGAACGACCAAGCCTGCGGGACACAGTTCTGGGGTGGGGTGGGGCATCACCTTTGCAACGGACTTCTGGTCCTTTCTTACTCTCATAATCACATAAATGTGGCCTCTGAACAAACAAAAACCACTGTAATGCTTCCAATTTTGATTTTTATTTACAACAACAACCAAACAAACAAACAAAAAAAAGGAACTCCATGCCATGAATGTGTGCAATCACCAGGGAAAACACACAGAATCCCCCCAAAACTACAAACAAAAAAAAGATTATTTTTACTTATATACCATCAAACACTTTCTGCGGTTAAGTCATTTAACTCAGTGAAATGAGATGGTATTTATGAAAATAACCTTCCAAAAATTATTGCTGGGAAGTCAATTGTTCCTATCATTGTTTACAACTTCAATAAAACCTCCCACAATTATTTTGCTCTGCAAACGCATACGTGATGCTTACAGCTCCTAGGCAGAGACGGTATCCAAGTGCTGCCAATCTCGCTATACTGAGACTGCCACCATGTTTGGACTTTGTCAGTGTCCCACTTCTTGGGTTGGCTGGGTTTCATGAAATTATCACCTTTCCTCATCTCATTTTCTCTCGGGGTTATTTCTAGTGCCTTCAAGGTGCAAAACATGAACATGTGCATTGACTACAATTAAGGAAATCAGAAACCATAAGTCTAACGCATACCTATTGCTGTCTCACGATGTTTAGTTAGACAACTTCTGGGGGAGGCACTGTTGTGCTTTTTTGTTTGGTTGTTTGTTTTGGGGGGGACATTGTTTTTTTAAACTTTGAGATTGGAAACACTGCACAGAAATTCCATTGCATTTCATCTATACAGAGAGCTCGGGGCACTGGCTAACTCCTGTGCACTCACACACAGGAGCAAGAAAAAAAAAAACAACAGCATTTAGATTAATAAAAGAAATATCAGCCTCACTTTCCATGCTGTGCAAGTAAGATACATCACAGCGTGTTATTATGAGCATTTATTGTACTTCTCTAGTGGAACACTGAAATTAAACCAGGCAGCTGAGTGAATGCAGCAACGCCAAAAACACAATATACTGTGACTATACCACCGAAAAATAACATTAGAAAACTTTTGCTACTTTTTTAACCCGGTCTACATATACAAATTATATTCTGTGGTTCTTCAGTGATATGTTAAATATGGATATGTTAACTATGCATGTGATTACATGGTTTTCCATTTCTAGAATGCTTCAGCAAAATATACATCTCCTTATGACTGAAGTGTCTTTTCCTAAAACCTACGATTAATCAAGTATTTAACGTCCAGTGGTTAGATTTCAGCACAGTGGCAATGTTGCCAGTGATGTCTGATAATGGGAATGGGGCTTTAGGGTTTAAACTATACCTTGTTTTACCTCCATCCAATTTCTTATAAAAGTCAAGCAAGTTTTAAACACAGTATATTACTCACCAATTCACCAAAACAAAATAAAACAAAAAAAACCCAAAACCACACAAAACGTAACAGGTAAAGGGGCTTAGGTAGATTCTGGGCTGTGTGAACATGAGTAACTCTCAAAAAAATCAATATCAATAAAAATTATGCAATTTTAAAAAGAACATTCACCCTTCCACAAGTGATCAAGAAGTATGATATGCTATCCTGATGCAACTTTGGGAGCCAGAATTAATGTCCACTTTAGTAGGAATAAGATGCTGTAAGTAGAGAAAGCATGGCACTCTGTTTTTAACTTTTGTTTGCCTTTAAAAAGATTTGCAGGGAATGATAAACAGTTAAAATCATAGAATCACAGAATATCCCGAGTTGGAAGGGACCCACAAGGATCATTGAGTCCAACTCCTAGGTCCCTAAAGGGCAACCCAAAATCAGACCACGTGTCTGAGAGTGTTGTCCAAATGCTTCTTGAACTCTGGCAGGCTCGGTGCTGTGACCACTGCCCTGGGGAGCCTGTTCCAGTGCCCGACCACCCTCTCGGTGAAGAACCTTTTCCTAACACCCAGCCTGAACCTCCCCTGTCACAGCTCCATGCCGTTCCCTCGGGTCCTGTCGCTGTCACCAGAGAGCAGAGATCAGCGCCTGCCCCTCCGCTCCCCTCGTGAGGAAGCTGCAGGCCGCCATGAGGCCTCCCCTCAGTCTCCTCTTCTCTGGGCTGAACAAACCAAGTGACCTCAGCCGCTCCTCATACATCTTCTTCTCTAGACCCTTCACCATCTTTGTAGCCCTCCTTTGGACACTTTCCAACAGTTCCATATCTTTCTAATACTGTGGTGCCCAAAAAATAGCTCATTTAAAATAGATGGAGATGAGTATTATTAATCCCAGTTCAGCTTGTGAGATTTTATAGAAACACTATCTCCTTTCACCATTTCTCAACTAGTTTAAACAACTATTACCTTTAACTAGCTGAGATAGAAAACATGACACTACACTAGGAACCCAAAACTTAAATGTTACAAATGTAAACTTACTTGGCAAGGTAAACAAGTGACACTGACAAAGTAGAAACAAGCCATCCAGAAATACTGGCTAATATTATCTAAATGAAGACATGCCAGAATCTCTAAGGAAGGGCCAGAGCTCACTTTAGGTCTCCAAGTCAAAGATTGAAACCAAATCACTCACATATGTGAACATATCACCGCTGCTGCAGAGAAATAATGTCAGAAAATCCTTGATGGTTTAACTCCTTTTCAGTCAGAAAACTCTACAATAGCTTCTAAAATGCTTCAAGCACCGCCATCATCAAACTCTGCATCTTTGTTGTTGCTACCACCCCAGTAACTGGGAAGAAAAAAATATATCTAAATTCCCAAGCAATTAATACAACAAAAAACACAAATACGAATGTATTTTCTTTTCCTTCCACGCCTTTTCTTGTTGCTTTCTTGCAATGTATCGAGTTTGTGGTCACTTTCTGGGAGAAGTTATTACTGGAAGAGATGGGGATCTTCTATTTATCACCATCAAGGAAGGCTGTCAAGTTTCCTACAAAACTATGGCACTGGGGCACCTTACTACTGAACACATCCTTACTTTGTCCCTTTGAAGCAGTCCTTCTGCAGGCAGCTCTGGGAGGGTACATTCATATCATCAAAGCAGGCTCACATGGAGCTACGTCCCAACCTATCTCTGACCAAGCTGAAGCACTCCTGTCCATGCCACCATCACACTGCACCTGGGCAAGTGGGCCCTACTGCGAGAGCAATGATGAAATGGATCCTGGAAACTGGGCTAGCACTGCCCACCACCACTGTGCCACAGAAACGTAGCAAGTCAATTGAAATGAACTCTTGTGTCTCCGTCAAAGATCTACCTCACAGAAAATTAACGGGTCACTGGAAAATCGCAGAAAGTTGGTCTTTTGTACGAGATAAGGTCTAACCCTGCAAGCTCTTGCTATTTTGGAAAAAAAGATCCTATTCAACCTTAAATTCAGGATAAGAATGGATAACCAACATAACTAATAGCATACTTGTGATGTGTTCATATCTGCCTTTGCTGACTAATAAATATGTAGCACCATCTTCATCTTCCCGGTAGCAAGTCATTTCATTTCTAGAGGACAATCACAGAATGATTAGGAACCACCACTGTGACGGTACTAGTGGAAAAGCTAACATAACTTCAGGATGCTCTAGACAAGGTATTTTTAGTAAAGACCAAGTTAAACAATAAATATCATACAGCCAGTAAAGGAGGAATTAGACAAGACAGCAATTCAGCTGCCTTCCTAAGGAGGAAGGTGCCTACTGTGAGAAATCAACGTACATAAACAGGCATTGTAAGCACCTGGAAGACAATCATGAGGATATGTGTAACAATCAACATACACTTATCCAAAAAAATAAATAAAACATGCTTAACACTGTGTAACATTTTGTGACTTGAGAAGAAAAGCGGTATGTGTCATACACTACTGACCTGAATCATGTTTTGGACCCTGATGCACGTGACTTTTTCTTTTAAAAACAATCAGGGAAGCACAGGCTAATGGAAAGCATCCATAATGAATACAAAAGTGGTCAGACGAGTAGTGAGAGAGAAGTTATCAGCAGCTTCCTGACAGACTGGAAGGATGTACTAAGTGGTACTCCACAGGCACCTCTCCTGGATGTCTGCAAGTCAGTAATTTCAGCAGAGAGATGACAGAGCAGAAAGTATGCCTTTTACATTTGTAGATAATAACAAGCAGAAAAGGACTACAAAGGGAAAAGAGATGCTCAGAAAAAAAACAGGATGCTGTCCATCAGCTGCATGTGCAACGTATTATACATAAGTAGCAACCACCAACTACACAAATAGAGATGGGAAGCAACGAGGAACAGTCAGCAATTCTTCAGCAAGTGCTATAAGAACTGTGGAGGGTCAAAAAGCAAAAGCTGCACTGGGACGTACAAGAAAAGCTACAACCTCCAAGGCATTGAATTAATGCTCATGTTTTATCAGCTGAAATAAACTGTCTTAGGTATCACACTTCAAGAAACAGGTAGACAAGTTTCAGGGAATCCAGAATGGAGCAATGAGATTTATATGTTGGGAAGGGTTGAAATAATAGGTTTAACCTAAAGAAGAGGGGACAAGAAAGGTAGAGGGAGGCAAGAAAAGAAGTGGGAAGGATATGTCTGTGCTACTAAAGTTTGCTACAAAGTGAAAGGAATAATCTGTTCTCGTTTGTGGCGGATGGGAGAAAAAGTAATAGACCAGAGTTGCATTATAACATATTCAGATTAGACGCTCAAAAAAATCTTAGCCCAAAATGGCTAACAATAGGAATAGATTGTCATGGACTCTCCATTATTAGAATTTTTAAAGAACAAGTTAGTCAGACATTTGACACAAACGGAGTAAGTGGTGCTTCCACAACATATAGATGAAATGAAATGATCTCTCATGATTTCTTTAAGCCCTGCTACTCTATTTTAAGAGACAGAAAAGTTTAAATAATGCTTAACTTTCATGTTCTCAAATATCCAAAGCTTAAAACAACTACAGAACCTAAGCTGGTTATTAAGGGGGAAAGGAAAAGTGGAGATTCTCCAGAGCTGTCCCAAAGGCTTGTATGTATTCACTGACATCCTAATAACAGAGAAATATCACCATGGTGAAAGAGGATCCAGAAGGGACTCTCACTGAAGGCACTGTTCCACCAAGGTCACATTTTAGCTCCTTCAGCTGAGAAAAGCCTCAAAGAAATACTAATTGACAGCAAGAGAAAAGATTTGACAGTAGGTGGGTCTGAACTTTGCATTTGATTGTTTCTTGTTAAAATTTTCTTTCTAATATTGAATTCACAAATGCAATGCTTTGTCCTCCTAGAATGAAAATTGTGTTTTCCTCATTTAAATAGGACAGCACTATAAGATAGCACTAAGAGCGTAATGACAGACAGCTCAACGTACTTTGTTGTCCCTGAAAATATGAAGTCAAACAACATGGTGTGGCAAACAACCCTTCACATGACTGCAATCCCAGCAAGTCTGGGAACAGAAGGTGTTGGTTTATGATTGCTATCCAAAAGTAAAGGTCAGTTTTGGGTCTTAACCTCAAGCATGAGAAAACAAAGAAAAAGTACCCCTCGGTGTTACCCAGTGCCCCGCACTTATGGGCCAATGGAAGAGACACAACCAGGTAAATAAATCCACATGGCACAATACACACCTGGAGAAGCGATGGGACTGCACAGGCTGTGAAGCACAACAGAGAAGCATACATAGCAGGGCCATCAGGCATTTCTGCTACTACGTGCATGCTTGATAAAGTGTACGGCCGATAGGAACTAACCGCTCCGCTTGCTTGTGCCAGGCACTCTTTCCAAAGTCAACATTTCGTAAGAAAATATGTCACCTGTGACTGATAGCTCAAGGATTCGGAGAAGGAAGAGGTGGGCTGTGCTTGCATCTATCCAGGTTAAGCAGGCCACCCGTCCTCTCCTTTTGCTACAAGCTTTCTTGTGTGGAGAGCTTCAGAAGACATTCTATCTCTCAGTCTAGCTTCTGAGATGAGTTCTCTTTATAGGCCATTAGTAAAAATAAATAAACAAACAAATATCATGAATTTCCAGAGACAAATCCCTTTAATTCCATTAGAGGCAACAAGATGGAGCAATCTAAAAAGTGTAATATATAAATTTTGGCACACTTGACCTGCTAATACTACACATTTTAGCAGCAGATAAAGAAAATCAGTGGACAAATGATTTGCACCGTGAACTATTCCTTCAGCTCTGACAGCTTTCCAGTGAAAAAGTTCAGTTTATGTGAATATCCAGGACGTTTCGACTATTTTCTTCAGAGGATTACATTTCGCCATCTATCTCTCCCCAGGCCAGAACACGTCTTTTTTCAAACTGCACCTGATGCTGACTCACAAACTGCTCTGGATGCTGCAAAGCCATGAAAGCAGATTAGACAAGGCTGCTTAATTTTTAATTTGCAGTAATTAGCTGGAGACGAATCCAAGTTCTAGTGACATGTTCTTGGCCTCTTTTTACAACTTTAATATACTCATTGATGTTAAGTAAACAATTTTACGAACTTCATATAGCAGATGGCGATTCTTGGACCTACACCATTTCAAGTGTTTATAATGAAGTTATAAAGTGCAATTCATGCAGAAGCCAACTGCAGAAAGACTTATGGTTTCAAAATTTCACTTGTAATCCAGCAAGTAACTACAGCTATAGCTGTACATTAGTAAAACAACCACAAGTCAACAAAATTATGCTAAAAGGGGAGCAAGTTATTATTGAGTTTGCGAACCAGGCAGTACATACCAGCTGCATGATTGTTAAGCCTACCAATTAATTACTAAAGTTCAATTTTATTCATTATTTTCCACTGGCTACTGGTGTACTATATTGTCTAAGAACAGTAGCATTATACATTTCACACACAAGACACTAATTGTTGAAGGTAAGAAATATAAACACTGGTAAAAGTAGAAGAAATTAAAGGTTTACGAAATTAGGTGGATGTATGAATGTGCAGATTCATGATAAATTTTAAATATATACTCACAGAAGACAGTTTTTATATAACTAAAAATAAATCAGTCTTCAACAAGCCTTAGGAAACCCACGGCCCTTGTGAAAAGAGACGATTTGAACTTTAATCAACGAAGAGCTGACGTTTTCCAAAAAAAATGTGAAGAAGCCATGTTTTGAAATGATGTGTTTCAGTCTAAAATACTGAGAATAAGGAAAGGATTCATTGCAAGGATTAGGATGCTACAAATCATATGGAACATATGAATAGGAGTCTGTTTCTATGTATCAATAGGGGTTTAATTTCTGAATGAGAAGCTTAAGCTAGGGCACATTCTTTTGTAAATCATCCCACGGGTTTCCTAGAATACACAAGACTCGGTAACATCCTCAGTTCTAACTTTACTCAATAGGTTCTTATAAATCTATCAACATTTCATTTAATGCTTAAAACAGTAAAAGATTGGAATTGATTTTGAAGGAAAATAATCCAAGCAGAAATAATGTTAACAATAGGTAGAAAATGAAAATCTCATTGTACAAGGAAAAGTTTATCAAGAGCTGATTATAACTTCTCAAGTTTGCTACACTGGCTGCTATCTGAAACCAAGATTTCCCAGGGAAAAAAAAAAAAAATCCTGAACAGCTGGAACCCATCCTAGAGATACAAAATAAATCACTTGTGAGTGAATTCCACACTCAAAAGCCCTAATCAGTACTCTATACAAGCAACAAAACAAACAAAACCCAGGAAGAACATTACAACTCTGGTAACTGGTGTATACTAATTGCAGAGCATCAGGACAGCTTCAATGGGAAAGCCGAGACTGAATAGGATTGTCTGATAAATCCACTGCACTCAAACACTCCACACAGTATTCTTGACCCTGCAGGTCACAACCTTTTGCTCCCAAGTTACTCATGCAAAGGAGGATAAAGAGGTTTGCCCCATTCTATTAAATCCTTGTAATTATTTGTTACAGTTTTAAGTCACATAGCATTATACACACAGTAATATGGTGAATTGTGCATGCCCTTTTCAAACAAAAATACAATAGACAAAATGGGCATAATTTGAAAACTTTTAAGGTAGCCCAAAACTTTTTGAATTTAATTATTTTTATATTTAGCTGGTAAGAATTCTGTGTAGTTGACAACTGAGATATAATAGTCTCCAATAATGCTTAAACCAACGAAATGGGAATGACTTCACAATGGAAGGGCATTAAAAATTTAGCTAAAGCTTAAACCTACAACAAAGACAGGAACAACACAGACTGACCACAACTGGGTATGAAGAACAGAGAGCCATCAGACAGCAGCACAGTCATAAGTCTTTGGGCAGGCAGCTTTCATTCTCAAGTTTCATAGCACAAGCAATTTGCTATCAAATATAATATTTCTTTTATGGTGTAATTTGACTGAAATCTGCCAAATGTACTGTACAAAAATGATTACTTCACCTTATGAATCACTTTTCATCAACATACTTTTAAATACAGCTGTGAAGCTTTTGTTCTAGAGGAAAAACAACAATTTTACATTGTTGATTTATCTGTGATGGAGCAAGGGTGGAGTCTGGGGATTTGGGATATTTTCTTTTTTGTATTTAGAATCATAGAATCATGTAGGTTGGAAAAGACCTCTAAGATCATCTAGCCCAACCTTTAACCTAGCACTGCCAAGTCCACCATTAAACCATGTCACTAAGAAGAACTTACTTGTTAAGTATTTCAAGTCTAATAATTTGTTTTATAAATACATCTTAAAAATAAAAATATAAATACATTTTAAAAATTAAAATATGTGCATTTGTATCTTGCAAAACAACATAATACAGCAATCAGCAATGAATGCACCTCATAATGTGTTTGCAACTAATGGAACAGTGGAATGCCGCCAAGTGAGCTTTAGGTTAAAAAGTTCCATTTCTAGTCCAGAATATCAGAGTTCTGGACTTCGTTAGGGAGTATGTTTGAGTTGTATTTCTAGTGCATACATATCCTGCTACTAATGGTGAGATCTAAACCCCTTAGAGACATGTCCTCTTCGAGGGCCATATCTTGCAGCCCAGGCAGAAGCATCTAAACTGACAGTTTGAAAGGATAAAATAACCAACAGCTGTCTTATTCATGCCAAGCCTGCTAGAATATTCTCATTAACGCTTTCCTCATTTTCAGATGCATGCTCCATCCACATGGGCCAGAAGAAAATGCGCATGAGAACATTTAGCATATAGGGAGCTGAGGTAAGTTTACTACAAGTGATTTGCACAGTGAATAGCCTCAGTGCTTTCTGCACTGTTTGAGAAAAAGTTCTCATGGGCTTTTTTTTCCACGTTTATGAGGTGGATACAATCACACTGTTTAGAAGATCTTCTCTGGAGGGCAGTCCTTCAAATTGTTGTGCATTCCTGTTCTGAGTGCAAATATTCCAGAGTTAAGTGTCTTCTCAACACCAGGGAGTAACACTGATGTCTAGAAGACTCGTGAACTCTCTATGTACAAACTCAATACAGTTGCACATGGCTTCAAGCTTCAGAATATTTGTGTGCTCAAATAACAGGAGCTCCCCAAAGCCCTCGTCTGCATTTTGATTTGGTCACACACATTTTAGCTCTTCCTTGGTGGAATTGTTTTGCTCTCTTTTAGCTAGAATACATCCCAGACCTTCCTTTGTCTTGCAAATGAGTGACACCAGTTGCAGAATTCCTTTCCCAACTCGGAAGGCACACCAAGATGCAGGAAGGCTCTGTAGTCTCAGGGTCAAAGCCAATGACTAACCCCGAACCTCTGCATTAAACCTACTGGTTTGCCATTACAGGCTTCCAAGTGTTGAGAAACTGCAAGCAGTAAAGAAAGTGCACTCAAGAGTTGCTGGTGTTTTGTATCATGAAGCTGTAGAGACAGACAATGGAGAAAAGACATACTTTATCTTCTCTCAGATTTATAATCCTAGAGGACTCAGATTGTTTTACTAGACACTGATGTAGCCCAGCCTTTTTTTGAGGCTTGTACACAAAGTTTTTCCATTGTCCTGTTGATATAGAATTCCCAGAGCTAAAAATGATAACTTAACTTTAAAATTGATATTGAAGATATGATTCAAATTAAATGAAGAACTAGCAATATTCATCAACTTCGTGCTCTGAAACATCATAATTACACTTCAAAGTATCTCCAAATTTTTGATACTAGATATTTCCATGCAAAACATCATTATTTATTCATTCAATGATTAAACTCTGAAACAAACTTTTTCTGAGTTCAATAAATGATACCTCCCACCACTAAACACATCCACAGATTTTTTTTCTTATGTTAAAATAAAACAGAACTATATTCTTTTAAAGAAGATCACATCAACATCACAGAAGACAGCAAACAGGACTGCTCTCTGTTATCTCTCCCCTGGGTCTGTGCAGGGAAGACTGTATGCTGCTTCTGCAAACTGCTTCTTTTATGGCCCCCTGACTAGAGGCAGGGATTAGGAGATAAAGATGACCTCAGACATACTGTCAGCATTGGGTTGAATTTCAATCCAAGAAAGAATTTTTTTTAATTCATCAGTGAAATTAAAAATAGTATTTTTGTTTGTTTTTTTAATTAAGTTCTTCTTTTTTCTGTGAAAGGGTGTGGCGATGCTTGAATTCATGTGGCATCCTGAGTAAGCTGTATGTTTTTATGTCCTGTACAACTTAGATTTGGAGTATCTGCCTACAAATAGCATTTTATTGCTATTTGCCTAACTTGCTAGCATATCATAGCATATCATGGTTAGTATCTCCTCTCCCTTCAAGTTTTTGTTTCTTTAAAGGAAGTTTTCTTCTCTATTTTTTTTAAGTAAGCTCTATTGACAAGTGTGCACATAAACAGTTATATCTTTATGACTTTTAAATGCCATTTATTAATGACCAAACAAGTTTTAAGACATTTTGACCATCCGCATTCATCTTTTCTAGGTATGGATAAACAATGGGAGAGCAGCAAAGTTGAAAAACAAGTGAAAGAAGTTTTTCTTTGTTCATTAATACTTAAACCAACAAGTTGTTCCGGGATGAAGCAAATCCCCCAAACTTGATTTCCCAGCAGCTTGCACAGCAAGCCTCATCCATGAGTGCAAGACCCTGGTGCGCTGCCTGGGGTCTGCACAGGACCGGGCTCACCCTGCAGCCTGCAGCCTCCTGTCTTGTCAATGTAGCTGCACAGTTTCACGTAAAAAGCAGAAATTTCTGTTTCTTTGGGACCTTTATGTTTTTGCAAATAAGACCAAAACTTGTTATGGGGTTCAAAGGTTATTAGGAAGGAGCCTGGCAGGAGCATAAGTTAGCCCTGTTAAAAATGTCTCTCTTCGTTAGGAAACAGGGCTAAAAAAGGCTGTGCGGTTAGGATTTCACTTGACAAACATACCTGAAGTTGTGCAGTTATCTCCCCTGACAGAAATTACGTCTGTTAAAAGATTAATGTGAAAAAAGATACACTTAAGAAAAACAAACTCTCTGCATCTTATCTTTTGCACATCTTGTCATCTGTTTTTGTGGAAAGTTTCTATTAACATATGTTCACAATATGATTTTCAGAAGTTGTATATTGGACTCAATACATTATATTTTGAAATGGAGACCCTCAGATATAGATATATATCTATATCTATCTATCTATCTATCTATATATCTATATATATATATATTTTACCGTTTTTCTTCCTTAAGACTGCATCACCCTGTAGGAACAAGGCAGCTTAATTTTAAAACCACGGTGAAAATCACACTGCCTATTAGTCGCTTAAAAATGCATCAAGTGAACGGACAGTTTTAAAATTTACTTTTTTTTTTTTTAATATAAAAACAGAGCCACCACAACTACAATGACCTTTCACAACAGTGTGTCTCCCCTTTTGTGAAACACTGAAGGAAACACAGAATGACTGCAGCGAGTGACACAGAACTGCAGCAGTCTGGTTTCCACAGCTCCCTAGATCAGTGCCCTGATGCAATGTGTAGGATGACTTCAGCTGAAACTACCTTATGAAAAAAAACAAAACACTGTAATATGTCCCTGCAAAACACTAACTGTGAACCTAAATATAAAATATTTATATTATAAATTACTCTTTACTCCTTATCCTTCTCAATTCCCAGTGTTATTTTTAAAATTATAGCATTACACTGGTTTGTACATGAATATCTGTACGCGTACATTCATGTCTATATTTCTAGACAGAATGATTCACTTTACTGGCAATAATCTACTTATTTCTACCAGATGGGTCCCAATGAAATTTTAGAAACTATTACAGAAAGGAAAATTTGCTATTTGGTGCTGTTCCTTGTTTGTATTGTTGGGAAACGCTTTTGCTCCGGGTCAGATTAGCTGAGAGAGCACGCTATTACCGCACCATCAACTACACAGTCATAATATGAAAGCAAACACTTTAAAGAATGTTTTCCATTTGCAGATTAAGTGCAGAATAAAACAGAAACTTAGGTGAAACAGCAAAGCATTTAGATTTGGGATATTCACATTTTTCTCCTCTTCAAATGAGGTTTCAAATAGGAGAGAAACCCACCCTGTTTTCCTATTGTTGTTTTGTGAAAAGAAGCTTTTTAAATGGAGAACACACCATGTTCGATTCGTTCATCCCATAGGGCATGCCAGAAAAGCCTGGAGTTTTACCGAACTTTGCCAAATTCCTACACTGATCACAGTCACCCTGATATACATACACGTGCATTTCTTCGTCGTGTCCTCTATGAGGGGCAGCTGTCCTCATTGGCAAAATCTGTCAGGTGGCATGCCCACACTGTGGCAAACAGAGACATGGTTGGAACAAGCCTGTATTGCAGGATCATGCCCCTTGTTCCTCGAGGGACGTACTCCAAGTGCCACCATGTCAAGAGTTAGTAAATCTGATTCTCAGCAAGGAACACTCCATTTCTGAGAAACAAATCTCTCGCTGTGACATTATTCCAGAAACTCATGAGGCTCACTCACTGAGAAGCCTTTTGCTTAGGAAGATGGAAAAAGAAAGGGAGATGCAAAGGTAGATATTGTCATTTCTAAACACGGACTCAGTTGGACCCAGGCAAACAGTTTGAGGCTATGTTGAATCTATTTAGATTTAAGAGATGTAAAGTATGACTTCAGATTTGGGTGGTCTGCGCAATATCCAGGAATAGATGAATTGGCTCACCTTCAAAATAACTTTTTTCTGATTTCTTTTCCTTGACAAATAAATTATATCCACTTTTGCAATAAAATCACAGGATAGTATCCAACAATAGTGTTCCTCTACATATATTGCTAGGTGTATCACCCATATCCAAGTGTCTCTTCAACTCAAAACAGTGGGATCCCTTTATTAAAACTATGACTGCAACAGGGAGAGTGGATAAGAAGCTGGAAAGGTGCTGGGTTTATACAACTTTATAATGTATTAAAAAATTGACTTTAATTATGTCCTAAAAAAGAAAAAAAGTCAGTTCTCAATTCATAAAAGTAGCTGTGTGCAAGGCGTAGATCACATTTTTTAGCCAGAACTCTGCTGAAGGCTGGAGAAATCTGACAGAAAACAGCTTTGATTTGAGAACTGCCATGAACTGCTGAAGAAATCAATGTATCAAGCTACCATCTTCTGTAAAATGTTTTCTGTGACAAAATCAGCTTTTCAATAAAATGAACATCTGCACAGTGCTTCAAGGATCTTCACAGCATCTCTATCTTAACACCTCATGAATTCTTAACTGTAACATAAAATTAACATACAACAGGATCCAATCTTGGTAGGTCACACAGCACCTCTGATTATGTATCTCATAAATGCACTAATTTGGATTTTTATTTTATATTCCCTAGTTCCCAATGATATCTGATTTCTACACAGGGACCAGCTGCTGAGCACTATGAAGTACTGATAGAGTATTTTATTTTCCTGTATTACTGAGTGATACGAGTAAGAAATATCTGAATACTAAATGTGCTAAATACAGTATTTAATTTACTCGGACCAAATTCCATACTATGTCAGCTTTAACTTTGTAGTAAACATCTATATTAATCGATTGAAACACTGTGCTGCCCAATATGCATTGGCCAAATATTACAGGAACACTATCATAGGCACCTGGTTTGGAAAAATAAAATAAAATAAAAATGGCAGAGGGCTGGGAGAAGAATTAATATAAAACCCAATTTCTTCTGCAAGTCTGGCATCAACGTATGTATTACTTGTGCTGATCTTTCCACCACCACTCCTTCATTAATGGGTTATTTCACAAGAAAGTTTTCAAACAGCTTTGAAACCCAAACAAGTTTAATTCAAATTAACCAGAATGTCACTTGCTAACGTGACAGATCCCTAACAACATGCATCCTGCTACAGTACCGTTAGATATCCAGCAAAATACGTCACTGCCAGAGCCCAGAGCAGCAATCACAATATGTGCTGTCGCAAGCAGGACTCCAGTCGAGCCTACCAGGTGACTCCTTCCCCAGCTGGACGCCGTGACCTCAACTCTCACCATCATCAACAGCATTCGTGGCTTCAATATTGAAGAATTTCCCAGCCCTACAACAGCCGGGGTAGTCCATCAGGTCCTCAGCAGGAGTACTTCCACTTGGTTTTTCTCTGTATTTCCTCAACCTACGTCAGCCAGGTTTTCAAGTACATTATTAATGTTTGTTCCTAATTGCTTCCAAGTGGGAAAAGGAAATCCTTCCCTCCCTTCCCCTGATAAGATTCCCAACTCTCACATCCATGGACCTCAGTGACCTGCTCCCCATCATTTTTTAATAGGTGTTGCATCAAATTGAAGATCCTTTGCACAGTTTTTCAAGAAGAAAGGGTCATTCACACATCTCATCCTAAACCCTCAACAAACCATACGTGGTCGTATTTAAATATTATGGGGCCTCCCTGCAATTGTGACAGGCAGACTTGGCTATGCATCAAGACTGCTTCTATTTCTTGTATCTACAACAGATCCATGGGATTTGCTCCGCACTTCCACAGGACACACCGCACCCTGACACACAGAATTCGGCATCTGAGGTCACTATTTAAGCATTATTTAAGCATCTTCCTCCAAGGAAAGGGGCAATGCTTGTTAATTAGTGGAACTGAAACATATACGGACATTTTTTTTTTTAATTACCATTTATAGTTGAGGTGCGTCTCCACCTGGACTATACAATCTACGGATCTTCCAACTTACATCAGACTTCTGTTCTTCCAGGTCTTTGCTTCTATTCTTCCAGGTCTGAGAGCAAGGACTACAGAGCCCAGGCCACCTCCTCAGCTCCTGCTGAGGGCAGGATGGATAGAGAAGATCTGAGGTGCAGACCTGACTCCAATGGGCACTCCTGGCTACACATCCAATTTTGCAAGCATGAAGCCAATGCCTACAAGCAGTGGCATCCCTGTGCCGAGCACGACCCAGAACACCATCGCTCCACTATGGATTTTTCTGAAAGTATCTTCCAGCACTGAGACTTTTAAAGTCAACTAAGGAATGAGATGTCCCGTGGGGAGGAAGATGGAGGTGGGGGGAACTTCATCACCCATGACTTGTACTCAGCTGCCAGGTCTCCAGCTGGGTTAAGCATTGCGTGACAGACTTGAAATCCTCATCAAGTCCTTGATTTATGTTTTGGCATGCTTTACCAGCATTTCTCAGCAGGACTAGATGAATCATTGATCTGTTCCAGTACAGTAATTTCTATGCATGTTCATAACCTCGGAAGAATCTATATAAAATGTGAACACACATTCCGTTAGCACAGCGCTCAGCCGGATAATTTTCAGTCTTTAAATGCTGAATTTTAAGTCGTGCAGTTACATTGCTACTGTATTTTTGTGTGTTTAAAGCAAAATTAATTTTGAAAAAAAAAATCTCAGAAAAGCTTGATGCAAAGTGCTGAATACAAGAAATGTAGCCAGAGAGATGGCCAGCCCTTGAGTATTTTTTCTGAATTCTGCCTCAACCAATCTCAATCAGGTCAGACACAAACACAAAGAGAACTCAGATACAAATGGAAGCAACCACAACTGCCAATGCCTGGAGAGCCTGAATAACTCTACCATTGCATGGGCAGGAGCTCACTGACACCACCTTCTAAAACAAATTAAAAATAAAAAGCCTTGTCACGGGCTAAAGAAATTTCCTGTTATTCTGCACAACAGAAAGCCCTCATCCCGTGACCTTCATGCATGGCAGAGCCTTCACAGGCTCAGGACTGACTGAGCATCTCCTTAATGAGTTTTGCAGACAGGTTGCTGAACCTGTAGCCTGTAAAACCTCCAGAGCAATAGGAGCTCAAAGCTCCCACCAGCACTTCATGGGATCCTGACCTCACGCTGGCATCGCCGTGTGCTTGGAGCTGCTGCCTTCCACACCATGAGAAGACAGAGCCTGCAGCCCTGCCTTCACTCTCCCAGCACTGCTCCAACCCAAAGGCCAAAATAAATTGAGTTTGTTCTACTGGCAGATAAAGCTTTGGAAACAAGTTGCTGTCTCTGGAGGCAGCTGCAGAGGACTTTAAACAGTGGAGTGTATCAGTGGCATAGTTCCATTATCTGCCAGGTGTTCCTCTTACTTGGCAGGCTAATTTCAAGTTATTCCTGCAAGAATGAGCCACCCCTTCTGGACAAGCCCATTATTAGGTTTTGTTTTCTCTCAAATTAAATTCTAGGGTTGAATCAATCCCTACAGCTGAATTTCATGTCTACTATACCACCTTAGCCTCGTTTGACCAATTTTGGCCACTAGTAGAAAAGAGCAGACAATTATCTGGTAATAGAAAACATTTTACAGAATGCAAATGCATCTTTTTTTCTGTATGTATCTGTACATATAGCATGTTACTTAAGAAATACTCATTATATAATTATGTAAATGAAACGATGAATATTTGCATTACCAAGTCTTCCTCAAGAGAGGGTACACTGCCATGTTCACTATCAACTATCAGCTCCTACTTTATAGCAAAAGAGAAGCAATTTCTATATGTTTGTTAGATATAAGTATCAGAAAGCATTTAATATATTAGATTAAAAACTTAATTCCTAAGTTTTGCTTTTAATACAGCAGGTAAAATCATTCAGGTAATATTCCACTTAGAGTAGTTCTTAGAAACAATAAATCTAAAAAAGTGTTTATCTGTTATTCCAACAAATGACAGCAAAGACTACTTTAACTGAAAAGAAAATAAAAGCAGTACTCATTTTTCCTCCCTTACTCCTTTCTTTTAATGATTAACATAATATCAGAATTAAAAAGGTCTTAAAAATTCAAGAAGCTTGTAGAAGTACAGCACCTGGTATTCAACCAAAGGAATTTAAAATTAATCCTTAAAAAAACTAGATGAATCTTCAGTGGCAATGCCCTCTTAAAGTACCAACAATGCAATTTACTAAACTTTCTTTTCTTTTACCTATCTTTATCTTTTATGCTGCAATCCTAGCGTGAAATAAAACATATGACAAGTGCTACTTAGAAAGGAAATTTGAGCACACATTTTAAAATAACAGCACGTGACAATTCTTAAAGAACAAGAGATTAATGGAAAACCTTTGTCAATGTACAAATGCAGATAAGCTCTATCCATCTTCTACCTGCTGTGATAAGACATAAAACAAGATATCTGCACTGGATTAGATCTGACATGAGACAAGAGCACCCTAAGCCCTGGAGAAGCATGCCACACAGAACAGTTAAGGCGTTCCGCTCCTGAGATGAATGCCAAGTATGCCAGGTGATCTTTTCCAGTTAAGTGAAAAAGATAAGTATTATCAAGCAGATGGCTACCAAAGCAATCACTCTTTGCAGACAGCTCACTCTGCACAGTGGTCACACATAAGAGGTATGTTTAAATACCATGCTGAGGTTTTCTATCAGTCTAATGTTAAATAGTATGACAAGGAGAACTCCCACAAGGAAAAAATTATCTTTCATTATATACAGCTCAAAGCACTTTAGACCTGACTCAATTTTATCTATGTTATCAAGTTAAGTAAAATAACTTCTGAAATGCTAAAGAAGTGGTTTTTTTTTTCCCTAAATTTCCTGCTTTTGCAAGTAAAATAAAATGAGAGAAAGTGTAGGAGACACACAGGTGCAGGAGACCATCTCATCTGTGAATAGGAAACCTCCAGCACAAATCTAATGGGAAAGTCAGTACAACTTGGTCAGAAGAGAAGTTTAAACTTCTGTGGATAATGTCTTTACATTTTAGGTCCACCAGGATACACAGAAGTTGGCTTTGGGATAATGTGTTGAGTTGGTAAGTTGTCTTAATGTTGCTGGAGAACTTTATAGGGTGGGGGGAACCAAGAACAACCTCAGATAACAACCTGGCAAAATAATATTGATACATGCACAAAAACAAATATCGCATTACACATGTTAACTTGATGCTATCCAGTTATTCTCCACTTATAATCCTTGCCCACTTGGATAGTCCTCCTGAGCTCAGAATCAACATGCAACCACAGAGGGAGAATAATTCCAGTTGTATCACAAGATATACAGAATAATCACATAAAACTACAGGAGGCAGGAATACAAGAAATTCCTAAGTCCACATGGTCCATTCTGCATCAAAAAGGAGGATGACAGCTCTATCATTCACGTCTAACCTGGTCTGCCATGATGGATGACAATTATGGAATCTCCCTATCCCTGAATAAGCTGTCCTACTCTTTAGCTAGTCTTAACATTAAAAAGTTGTTCTGATATAATTACTTCCAACCTGCAACTACTTTGCTTCAATTGTAGTCTACTATTTCGTTTACTTTTTACAGGAGACATCATTCTCTTCCTCATTAGAGAAGCACGGCATGCATCAGAAGACCATTATCAGTCTAGGCTTTTCCTAGACTAAACAAAACATTTCAAATAATTTCAAGCTCCTCAAAGAATATGGGCTGTAAATGTCAGATCATTCTCCTTCTGCTCTGGTCTCTGCACAATTTGTCCACATATAGACTGAATTTTTTTTACTCCAGCTGCTGCTAAGGAGAAGAGAATGGTACAGCCTTGCATGCTGTACTCTTATTTACATACACAATTACAATTGCTTTTTTCCACATCATGATACTGTCACTCACATTCGGGTTGTAATACAACTCCCAGGCCCTGTTATGAAGAACTGCAGCCTAAGAACAGGCTAAATTCTCTATCGGTACACCAAATTCTTTCTTCCAAAGTGCAAAACATTTCATTTGTCATTATCAAATTGCATTTTATATTTTGGAAATATTTCTCCAATTTGCCAAACTCTTTGAATGACGTATTTATTAAATCTGTGGATAAAACCAGACAACTTGGAAGACAGAAGTGGTGAGGTCTAATTGTTCAATAACTTTATTAACAATCAGGATGATGACTTAAAATTGATATTTAGTCCACGGATTAAACCAAGTATCCCCAGATGACACTTCCACTGATAGTAAACTCAGTATTCAGGTTTCTCAGCCAGCTTTAAAACCACCTAGTGGGAGTTTTTTCTCCAGCATACTTTAAGGGCTTGCTTATGAGGGTCTGTCTAAAGATTTACTGAAGCTAAGATATATGACAGCCACTATTACTTCTGAATCAACAAAGCCTGTTATCCACACAGAGCGCAGTCACATTGGCTTGACACAACTTATTCTTGATAAATACCTATGCACTGGTTATTCGAGTCCTTGTTTCTTTAAGTGTCTTCACAGAGTGTATTTGAGTAACCACTTATTGCATGATCCTGGGCCAAACGCTTCTTTAACGTTTCGCTTAAAAATTTAAATATGCTTTCATGTAAATTTATATAGAAAAAAGAAAATTCTTGCAGTACCCTGACATAGCAGAGAATTACTATTTAAATTTCCTAATGTATTCTTCCTATTTTAAAAAAATACAAATTTTAACCTAAAAATGTATTACTTCTTACTCTTTATAGCAAACCATTAACTATATGATTGCTTAAATTTAACGTTTTTACAGGTTTTTCTCATTTACTATTTAGTTATACAATGCTCTCGGTTGCACCATAAGTGAAATTCAAGTTTTCTAAAAATCCATTGAAAATTTGTCATTGAATTTCTGAATCATGGTTTCACCTGATGATTAGACCTGTGGTTTGATGTTAATGTAATTATATACTTTTAGCAAGGGCATAGGCAGGTTCTGAGTTACAGTTTGCTATAACATTAATCAGATCTGGTTAGTTTGCGGCAAGAATTATTTTGGCTAAAAATATACTACTAGAAACCTTTTCTCAGTATGTTTTCTAGTCCATATATCAAGCATATGAAAAAGAATAAAGAATGTTTCATTCTTCAGAATATTTGAAATGGCCCATAAAGTCTCAGTTTCAGAGCAGAAGCTGGGTTTATGCAGCAGTTTCTTCTGTGAAATTGAGACTTTATGAACTGAAGCATGTCTGTGAAAATCATCTATGACATAATTTACACTCTTCTAACAAAATAATGTATAAGCAGAAGGTAGAATGAAGAATGATGTAATTCAATGTTTATAAAGTATCAGACATTTGGCAGGCTTAAAATTATGTCCAGGATACACTGTTTGATACCATTATCCGTTAGAGTGTTTCCCCTGACATTTTATCTTAGGGCCAAAAGCCAAAAGAAAGACCACAAACATCCAACCACAAAGTAGCTCTTATTTTCCTATTCTAGTCAGCAATTAGCTCACAGGAACAGAATTCCAAGTATTTCCAATGCCTATAGTTAAAAATATGCTTGTTTCTAAAATGAAATGTAAATGTCGTATGTTAGAACCATATTTGAGACTATATTCTAGAAAAAAATAGAACAGGAATATATTGAAGTCGCACAGTAGTTACACATAAAATATGTGATTGTGTACAAACCTTACATAAACAGAAAGGCTTTTTATTTTATAAATACATACTTAAACATGTAGATTTTAATGTTACATAATTGCCTTCTGCTTTTGATGAAATGGAGATTTTCTGCCCTGACTGCTATCAAATCAGAAACATGTGATGAGTATGAATTACCAGTTTGAGACTTGCATTTCATGACCATGGTCGTGTCTGCAACAACTACAGCTTCTTTTTTTTTTTTTTTAACTTCTCTCTGCAGCTCTTGTTCAAGAACTACAGCTCAGTTTGTCTACAAAGCATTGCAGAAGTCAGATAAACACAGGTAACACTGAAATGACAAGCTGGGATTTCTGAAATCTAACCCATCCACTACAGGTTATGATTTATTTCTTAGTGTGACTCTGTTTTCCTAAATGCATTTTGTAAATAAACAGATTATTCTTAACAGTTGCATAACGGCTGCTCAGAGGAATCTCTTCTTTCCTTCTTTAATGTCAGGAGGATTTTGTTTTTCTAAATTAAATGAGCAACTACACATATATATCCCTCAGCTCAGCACAACTAGATAACTATTTTTAAAACAGCAGCAGCAGAAACAGGAAGAACAGACAGGAAACAGTTGGGAAAAAGAAATTAAGCCAAAGGGCTGGGAGAGTAAAGAAAACAAGAGAAATCAGAGGAGAAAAGCGTTAAATCAACTTCACTTTCTGCGTATCTCAGAAATAGATCTCTAGAATCCTAATTGGCATGCAAAGTTCCCCAGGAAAACACTGCATAAGGTAACCACAAAAAGAAACCTTTCCTCTCGTTGCACAGCCTGTTTGTTGCTCATCTCCTTTCTCTCCCTTCTCTTTTTCCTCTTTTCAGATTGGTTAAAAAGAAAAGAGAATATTAGGAAATTGAACTTCATGTTCTCACTCTCACAGAAAAGCCAAAATATAATAAAAGTATCAGATTCTGCTGAAAAAGGAAATGAAGAATAAATCTACCGAGTTAGTGCTTATTTGGCTTAAAACTCTCCCTTGTTACACAGCTACTTATACGCTACTTCCCACGTTAATTCTGACAGCAATTCTGTACTGTGCCTTCCTTTTTAAAGTTAAATTATGTACTGTAGTAGGAATGCAGCAACGACAGCCTTGTGATTTAAGAAGTGGACTGGAACTCCATGGCTCAACGGCATCTCTAGCACAATTTTTGTGTCTGACCTTCTGCATATTCCTTAAATCTTCAGCCCTACTACTCCATCTGTGAAATGTAAAGTGTCTCAAATATATGTGAAGAGGTAAGTCAATTAGCAGCCAAATATCTACTGTGTAGAAAACACACAATCTTACAGAAAAATAACTTTAAATAAGGAGGGGAAAAAACTAACTTTCCATAACGTTTGGCAACGAGTCGTGAGCATAGGCAAAATATATCTATCAGTTTTGAAATCACGCAAAAATAAAATTCCATCCCTGTGGATGGATGTCTCTGGCACCAGGACTAAAGCGGGCGGAAGCTGTGTCCGTACCGTGCTTCCACTCGGAGACCTCGACGCTTCCACCGCAGGATCAAAGAGAGAAATCATATCTGTGAAGCTCAATTGCTTTCTCACCGTCGGACCTGCAACTGGCGGTGTCCGAGGGGAACGCGCTGCGCTGCCAGCGATCAGGTCGCTGCCAGGGGCATGGCGGGGCAGCCGGGACGCCGAGGTCCCCAGCAGATCCAAGCTCCAGTTCTCAAAGCCTGAGAACCGGCGGCTGTTTCCTCTCTTTCATTTTGGGTTTAAGGATGACAGGAACATGCTAAACAGCCAAAGCCGAGACACATCAATACAGCAGCAGGACAAAAGCCCTTTGTGATTGACAGACGAAACCAAAAGAAGGGAGGGGAAACACTTTTGCTTCCTTTGGGGATGGCTCTGGACAGAGCCGCCTGAAATTTTAGGCCTCAAAAGCTTCTCCCATTACCACCAGATCACCTTGCAGGTAAGCACCTTCCTGGTTCACTGAGTTGCTGTTACATCTCTGAAAAAGAATCTGCACTGAAAAGTGATAATGGTGGAAAAATACTGCCTATTGTACAGCTCTAATTCTCACACTGCTTGTCTGCAGGCAACGCGCTTCCTCTCCTGAGGAGCCTGGGCAACCGGATCCGACCACAGTACAGCAACCTGTTAAAACGAGGACAAGATTTACTGTTGGAAAGAAGAGGTTTAAGGAAATTCCAGGAGTCTAGCTACCATATGTCTAAGAGTGGCCAAATGTGGAAAATTAAATATAATCTCTCATGCTACATTCAAAAATTAGCATTTTCTGTGAAAGAGTAAATAATTGATTTAGCAAATGCAACAAACTATTGGTAATATCAGGGGTTTCATTTTTAACTCCTAAAGAAACTATTTCTATAAAGAATGTTTAATCGCATTTTTAATAGTATATGCACAGTACTAAAATAACTATTTCAGTTGTTTTATATCATGCAAGTTGGCATGTGTACTGTGCAAAGTAGCAATGGAAAACATGGTAATTTTATCAAAATGTATCCCCTTCTTCCCATCTTTTGGGCTGCTTAATCCACGGGAAACAACAAAACACCTGAGTTCGGTGCAAAATTGGTTTTCCCTCTGTTTAAAAGCATTAAAGCCCAAAGAAAGAGAATTCACTCACGTTAAGTGTATCTTCCTGACTATCGAAATGTGTATTACCAAGGAACAGATGGATCGGCGTATCTCACTATGAGCTGATTAGCCAGACCAGTATTTTCCTCACTCACGACAGCTGAGAAAGCCTAACACGTGGCCTTTCTGCGTGCTGGAGGAGCAGGAGCAGCACTGGTGGTTTAACCAGGGGAAATCGTAAACCAGCCTGAGACTTCAGCTCCCAGAGTTCCTTGGTTGGATCTCATCTAATTTAGCTTTTATACATTCAGGCTACAAAAGCTGGCTTGAAGATGAGAGTATAATACAGCAATAAAATACCTGCCTACCTATTTCACTCCATTATCACCTTTTTAATTTGAAAGACAAAGTGAAAGCCAGTATGAACCGGGACTGGAAAATCCCCTTCAACAAATGACAGAGGTTCAAAGGATTCGAGGCAGTATCCACCTTTTTTAGAAAAGCCAAAAGGACAATGATCACTTTTAATCTGGGGATATCATGTGTACACAATAAAGGCTTAGGTAATGCTTAGGTATATAAAAACAAGGTTAAAGACATAAAGTCCTGCAAGAGCATATAAGGTTTCTGTATCACATCAAGGGGAAACAAAAAGTAAAAAAATGACTGGTAACTTGCAAATTAGGTTGGATGGTCCAATATGGTTTTACATAAGTAAAAGGGCTTTATTAAAACAGAAGGCACAAAGCTGCACGGCAGCCCTGACAGTGCAAGCACCCGCGTTCTCCCACTCCCTGAGCTGCAGCTAGTCCATGCCTCGGGCAAGCCCTGTCCTGTGGGGTCTCTCGCTCCGTTACTGTGGACACTGTCCTGTCTCCCCTCCTCATGTTTCTTTTTTCTTCTCTGGCAAAGCAGCATCTCTGTAATGAGAGCACGTAACGGGGAAACAGTCAATGTTGGCACTTGGTGCCAGCATGGGGACGGTGGCATAGCTCGGCAGCAGGTAAACGTCGCTCCAAATTGCGCACTTTTTGCTCCATCTAGGAGAGGCTGCTTTCCTCCTAGCACTTACTGTCAAAAAGAAGAATTTGAGACCTGGGTTATTTACTGTAAACAACTATACCAGATTACAGCTACTGATACTTATCCCTTTGAATACAATATAGACGGACTCTTACTTACAATATAGATTCTTAGGTTTGTTTTTGTTCTCTACAATACACGCAGACATGCAGTCTGTAGCCTCTTAACAGAGATGGACTTCTTAAAATAATATTGTATGTACCATCATTTGGCTTGGCATGACAGCCATACAGTGACAGTGACTGACAATAAAATCATGAGTATAAGAAATAGAAAACAATGCGGCATGCTTTTCCTCTGAAGAAACTGTAAATACAACAGGCATCAAGAGATTAACTATCATGAACAAAATGTCCAAAGTTTTCTCTGAGGATGTTTCAGAGACGTCTGATAACTCCTGGTATCTTAAGACTCAAGTATGTATGCTACAGCAACATTTTAAAATCATAAACATATATACTTGGAAGGTAAACATGAATATTAAATGTTATATTGTAACCCTTAACCTTATTACATTGCTATGGCTTATTTTCTCACAAAAAGTTATAAGGCACTAAAAAAAAACTTTTAAACCAAACATTATTTCAGATTCCTTATTTAAAGGAATGATTTAAATGCTATTACAAATTTTGAGAAAAAGAGGACAGATATCAGGTGGATATTACCAAAAATGCATGTGAAATTCAGTAGCAAGTCAACGATAGCGTTGTCGTGTATTTTTCTCATTTCACATAAAAAGTTATTAAAGCATTATTGCTTGAAAGATAAAAATTAACATCAGCACATTCGAACTGCCTTCCCAAATCATGAGATGCATCTCTAGTGTGCATCAGAAGTATAAAAGTTTTATCTTTTTATTGTTGACAAGGATCTAGAATTGCAAAATTCACTTCAGTTTTGTACTTTATATTACTGTGCAAATTAAAATTATTTTATTTAGAATTCAGAAGGAGGTTTTCCAATACTTCACATAATTTTTAAATCGCAGGAAAACATTTTGAACAATGATGTCTTTTTCCTGCCATTTCCATTCAAAGGCTTTAAAAGAATCAATACTTTTATATATATATATATAAAACCCCTTCCTTGTTTGCTTTTATTAATGCAACACAAGGTAATTTTCTTCATATTAACAAAACTAAAAATGGGTTCGTGAAACAGAAGGACAATACCAGACATGTATGCAGAATAAGTTAGACAACTACCTTCCAAGGTCTCTCAGCATTTCACAATTTCTACCCACTTGCCCCCTCTCAGAATTATTTTAATATAGTTTCCAGGTAGCTTTAAGTAAAGACATTAGGCTAGATTTATTCCACTTAGATTTATGCAAGTAAGTTTGGTACACAATCACCTCTATCACTAATTAGAGAGAGGCAGCTCCACAAAATAAATTAAGCCCTCACAAGATGGGAATTGCCTTCTTGATTTGCCCATCTCTTTCCTAATATTTCCTAATTTAAACATCTCAGGTGCCTAAAATTGAAGAGTGATGATAAGTTTTGAAAATCTGCTTAAAGCAGGCACCACAGACATGGTAGAGATCTAACTGTCGTAAGGTTTTCTTTAATGCTAGATTAGAAATCAGAACTGATTTTTTTTTTCTGTATGAATACCATTATTTTCTCATTCCTCCTGCACCATCCAAACGAACGGCTGAGAAACATTGATTTGTACTTTCAAATATAAGAACACAGAAACAGAAAAGTGGGATTTGCTCATGGATTTCCTGCAGCAGCCACCAAAATGATTAAAGGAACGTGCGAGTACGTCGGCAGGAGAGGCGCACAAGCCTACTGACGACACCCACCATAACCCCACTGGATGCTGCCATTTTGTGCCCCAATACCTATTTTCTTTGTAATAACTTTAACTCCAGATATTCTTCTTACCTACAGGAAAAACTAATCATCTCAAATTCTTGCTCTTAAAAATGTGCTTAACTGTCCTTTATCCTTTTTGAGATACGAGTGGATACACAACATTAGCGTGGAGAGAGAAGTCTGCCGCTCCTGTGAACACAGCGGGGCGTTAGGATCAGAGCTCTGCAAAACTCCGGAGCTACTCCCCTTCCAACCAAACCCAAGCAAAACTGCATGGCATTACAAGTTTTAAGTGGGGAAAAAAAAGAAAACGTGAAATTCAGTGGAAATCGGGTAAAAGAGAAAATGTGCTCCATGCAAATACAAAAGTCAAAATGCTTTTTCACAATTTATTCTATTGTTATACAAGCAGAAGCCAGACAATCCTGCCTTTCTACACATATCTGCATTTGAAGTAAGCATGTGCAACCCTACACCAGTGCTCTGCCAGAGGAGTCTTAGAGTTAACCTACAAGGTTATCTTCTCATCCACAAACCGCTGCCAGGCTACCATGCTTTACTTTTGCTCATGCTAAATAACACTAACAGAAATTCACAGTATTTCTTAAAAGATTGAATGTTTCCATCTACTAACCAGGTCATCCAAAATACCTCAGAAATCAAGTTCCATGAAAGTCACCAAAACATTGCTTTGAACCACTAACTTTGAGATGCTTGCATAAGGACATTAAAAACATATAAACAAACATGGGGAAAAAAATCTCTTCTGTTTTTTTTCTTCTAACTTACTACCTAATAATTCAAGAGCAGACTTTAATGTACTCCTGTAATTCTACAGCGAATGTGAAAGACAAACTTCGTAAGAAAGGGGAAGAGTACTTGATACTAAATCCATAGAACATGAAATTCAACTATTAAGCTTACTTATTCTACAGTAAAAATACAGAGCAGGATCAAAAGGCAAAAATATTTTTGAAGTAGTTGCTTCTGTACAAAAGGGAGCTTAGGCGATTAAATGAGAGTCCAATACGGAACCAGTAGCACACATTTTTAAAAGCAAATAAAGACACTTTGAAATATCATGTCAAAAATACTGAATAAATTACAGGATGTGTGTTTCACTGGGAAAGAAGAGTAAATAGCTGTAATTTGGGAGGCTAGGATTTCATTAATGAGATTGAATAAAGGGCTCTGCAAACAAAAGGACCTTTCTTAAGGTTTTCAGTGAATTTATACAAGTTTCAATATTCCATCTTAATGACAGTACATGGCATTGCATGTGCATTTCTTAGATGTACTTTTCATTGTATTTTTCATTATCTACTTTCCATCAATACATAATATAAATTACATTAAGAGATCAAGAGCTTTCTGCTGTGAGCTTTGCAAGCCCTGAGTTATGAAAAACAGCATGTTTTTCTTTTTCTGAGCTTTGTGCAAGCTCAACAATAACTTCTGATGGTCTCAAATTAATACTTCAGAAAAATAACAGTTTAAAGTTTATGCCTAGAAGGCAAACTTTATACTCAACTTGTGATCAATCAATCATCAGAAACATCTTATTTCCCATAATAGCTAGCTCCGGCTTGTACAGGGAGCTTTCCTTCCTAGCGTTTGGAGCAGATGAATTAACATGTGCCTGTTATAAACTGGTAGTATACAGTCGAGGGATTAACTACTATAGCAACCAGAGCTGCAGTCTGACAACATACATTCACCCGAACTGCTGGATTTTCTACGTTTGTGTGGACTGCATTCATACGTACGTGTTCACTTATTGCGTAGTTTGTGAGTTCTGTATTAATGTAGATTTCTGCAAATGTGTACACGAGCACAGCCACTGCATCACCCTCCCCCCAAAACCACACCTTAATATTCAAGAAAAAATGGCTGCTAAAATAGCCTTAATTAGTGTTTAATATTTATTTTATACATTATACCATTCCTCCTGCTTATTCATTTTATTCTATTCAATTATTCTATAACAGTATTCTAGACAGCCATTACCTTGAATTATTCAAACTGAAATAAGATGACATGAAATCATGGTATAATCAAAACCTTTCCACCTTAAAACCATATTCCATGAAAAAAAAAACAAAACTTAATTCCATGAAAACTGTTTTTCTTTTTTTTTTGAAATACAAACATTAAAGAAAAGTGTGCTTCTATTCCAAGATACTTTAAAAAATGGTGCATTTAAAACAAGTCCAACATGACAACATCTGACATCAGAAACATTTTTTTGAGGAGTGATGAAGTCCCAGTGGAGCTCGATGACATCTGAAAATGAATTCCTAAAGATATGGGAACGCTATTCTCCCCACACATAATTCTGTACGTTTTTAAGAGAAAAGGTAGTGAGAGGGGAGAGAATCCTGGTTCAACTGGGTTAACTATATGTGGGCAATAAGTGCACGTATGAGAGTCTGCATTATACTAATTACTGTATACTACAATTACCCAAGAATGAGTGATGAATAATTTCAGCATTTTCAGTGGAGCTGAGCAGGAAAATTCTGAGACAAAATGGAGGTGTAAGTTAGCAGAAAAATACTGTAAAATAGGACTGAAAAGGAGAAGAAAAATAAGACACTAAAATATGCCTCCTCTGTCTGGAAATATAACAATGTTGCTTGTAAACCTATCATCTGCATTTCAGCTGCTGTTTTCCTAGTTCTTTTTTCTTCTATTTTTTGTCCTGTCTGCTGACATCATCTTTTTTTTTTTTTTCTTTTTCAGTCATTCCCTCCCTTCCCTCTTCCTTCCTATATTGCTCTTCTGAATTTACCTTTCACTCTGGCTTCTTTTTCACTTTATCCATTCCTGAGTAATTATTCCTGGTTTTAGTTGTACTATTTCAGTTCTGTAACCTCACTTTTTTAGTCTGAGATTTAGCACCTTAATTTTCTTGATGTCCTGAAGTTGATGCAATAATGCTTGAACAGTCCAACGGATTTCTGGGGAAACTCCAGAGGCAAATACCAAGGCATGGTGAAGTTTCGAGTAGTGTAAAACATCTACCATAGGGATGGGCTAGGAGGATCAGGGGTAGCAAGCTGATATGATGTGAGGACAAAGACTTCCAATAGAGAAAAGGGCATTCATTTTACAACTGGAGGAACTGGTTCTATTCTAAATAATAGGAAGATTATCTGAATAACAAACTCCCCAGAGCCATTACACAGCCTTTGGAGCCTTTCTGCTGCTTTGGAGGCAGAAGTCAGCTGCATAAGTGTTGGCAGTCAGAGAGAAGTATCAGCAAATTATATCTGCCTGTCCAAAGGACCATTACGAAACTTGTTTTAAAAATAATTTAAGATAGCTGTTATTATGAGATACTGAGAAACTTCATAATACTAAAGAAGAAGATATTCAAATAAATTGAGAACTTGTCTATTCTTCCATGGAGCACAATTCATACATCTGTTATAGCAGTATTTCCCACCAGTGTCCATCAAGGGAGAGGTATGACCATGCTACAATGATGTGCCACCTTTTGTTCTCTTTTGGTGGATAGCTATCAAGTGGAGCACTTCCTTCCAGAATCAACAAAAAGCAAGCTCAACCTAACAGTCCATTAAAAAGGCAACCCAAATGATATCCTGAAAGTTGTGATGTATAGAATATATCTTAATTCCTCCATGCAGATGACAGCTTTGAACCTTCCAACTCAAGTAACCTTTCATGTTAGAGGTTCAGTAAAGACCACCTTAGGCCATGCTGATATGCAGTCACTTTAAAATGACAAAAGTCCATGCTAACGCTGAAAGGAGCACGTCTGCTTTCCACGCTCATCCCAACCACTTCCAACAACTGGCTCACAGTGCATCACAGTACGAGCTGTGGGAGGGAAACCATCCAGCTGAACACTGCACAGAGCAAAAATCCTGGCTCATTCCAGTCAACCAGCTAACCACGGAGCTGCAAGAATGCTAGTGGCAGTGCAGGCAGGGCAACCAGAACAACTGAGTGCAAGTCATCACTTTTAAGTTCAGAGATCCTAATACTCTTGGATAAGGCAATTTATATGAACTCAGAAAATAAAGACTACTTAGCTTTCATTCTCATTTTCGTCATTTGAGTACCAGTTATCAGTCATATTTTGATAGCACAGAGGTATACTTACACTTAAGTCTCCTTTTAGAAAGTTTTAAGCTTCAAGTTACACCACTTGGATGGTGCATTAGGCTTTTATTTTTAATGATGGAAGGGATTATATATGATCTTGGTGATCAAGATTGCTACTGCTCTCAGCACCTCTTTGGACTTTTTGGTGGGGTGGGGAGGACAAAAAGCCACCCTGGAAACAGAGTTGTTTGGAGACACAGACTTTGTTTTTCAGGTCAATAGACGCTTGTTAGCAGTAAAGAGCTTTTACAGCCAATGGCAAAATATTCTACAAGCTAAGCAGATCTGACCTTGCATAAAGTTTTTCTGAGACTTTTCTGAAAGAACTATAATTCTTAACACTTTGTGTAAGATCTGTTTATGATTAGGAAAAGGCTGAAATAATTTTGACTCACTAAACACACCAAATGCAGTGCAATGACTTTTCCAATTCTCTTCTATTTTAGATGACAATAGAGACAGGAAGATTATCTTCCCCTGGAGGCTGGGTAGACCCAGAGAGGATTCCTCCAAGGGCCATCCAAAATCTTACCTGAAGCAATCAATGATGAATTCACATATGGGACAAGACAATGACCAACTCACAATCCCAGCCCAGACAAACCGGAGAACAACTCTGAGGGCTGCACAAGTGACCTCTCTGTTGTCATTGGATAACTCAGGTTATCCAAAATCTGCTCCTCCAGATCTGAAAGGACAGGCAATATGCAGCCTCGCCAGGTAATCTTTTCACTGCTTCTTTCTTAGGATTTTCTTCACTAAGTGAATTAATCCCTGTTACGATTTTTTATTGTAAGAATAAATGTCTTCTGCTGTCTCTTGTCTTTTCTATCACAGCCAGCGAGAACAGACTGTTATTCTCTTCCTCTTTTCAGCAGTCTTATACATACATGAAGACAGTTATTCCATCTTTTTTTTTTTTTTAAGCAACCATAATCCATCCTTTTTAATAAATCATGTTTTCTAAACTCCAGATCACACTCTGAAGTTTCTCTGGCCATTCCATATTCTTCTTGGAATGTAATAATCAAAAAGGACAGAAAAAGCACTGAGAACTTCTTAAGCCTTAAGTACAACAAAAAGACAACTTTATATACCTCACAAGTGCTAATCCTGTTTATATATCCTGTAACGGTGTTTCCCTTTACTACAGGAATGGGACATTATCGACTTACTCTCACTGGCAGTTTGCAACAATTACTGTTGGATTCTTTTTCAGGGAACTGCTCCCTAACCATTTGATTCTTCACAGCCACTCACATGCAAGTATATTACTTCAACCTCGTCATCACTGAACAGCTTCATACTTTTTCAGATCACATCTCCAGTTTGCATCTATCTGAATTCCAAGTCTGTTCTGCAAAGTAGCTGCAGTCCCACCCAGCAGCTTTATCCACACGTCATCTACGCGCCTGCGTACATGGACGAGCCAGGTCTGGTTTCTTTATGAAAGTACCACATCACTGTGAGGCTGTTCTATTCACAATACTCAGAGGAAAAAAAGAAAATAAACTGGTCTGTGCTGATTATTTTTCAATAAATCTACTTTGATTTACCCATCTTATTGTTTTTGTTGGTGTTTACAAAAAATTGTTTTGGTATTTTCTTCTGAGAGCTAAACTAATGGACCTCTACCTAGCCAGCCCTGTATTTTAATTCCTCTGTTACAACAACGGAGACAATGGAATTAAATGTTCCTGATGATTGCTCAACAGGATATCCATCACCCCTGGCACGGAGGGACTAATTTTAGAAGAGAAAGTGGTTTGGAACCTGTTCAACAACTGTCAACGTTGCATTGTCAGGTCAGGAAGGAATTCACCAAATATTTCTGGGCTCTGGTCAGTTCTCATTTAACTTCCGGGTTGTCTGTAAAACACTGTTTCATTATCAAGACATAAACAGGAGACAACTGGCTTCCTCCAAAATCATACAACCTTTATACCTTTGACCAGCTTTTCAGTGTTTTGGGTTTGTTTAATCAGCATTCATACAGCCAGATGTCCAACTTCAACATTACCAGTAAACTTTTCAGAGGCTGTTGTGCCATAACTCTGGGAAGTAGGACAAAATACAACAGCAACAAGACTGCTGATACGTGGGCCTTAAAGGGTGGTAGATGAAAGGAGGAATGCTTTTTAGAAACTTTTAAATTAACAACTTTCCCCTATCCACAGACTGGTTTTGGCCAATAGCTGGAAGTAATTCGTAAGAAATGGAATTACAAAAAAACAAGCTGCAATTTCTAGAGTTTTGCAATTATCAGGGGATTGTATGGCTTGAAGAATCATCGATGGCTACATGCCACAGAAAATTCCAAGGCAAAGGGTTGTAGGCAAAGGTTACTTTAACAAGCAACTGTCAAACTAGAGACATAACACAGTAATTTTGGGGAGTCTGGTATTCAAAAAGGAAACACTGAAAAGGTAAATAATTTATAACACATATCTTGCAAACTGAGAGAAAAAAGTTGTAAAATCAGTGTTTAATCTGAGCCCGTTATTGAATGTTTTAAAAAAGAAACACAGACGATAACTTGTGAAAAAAAAATGTAAAACAGTTGCGCCCACATGCATGTCAAACATTTGGTATTATTTAAGACCATAAAATCTCAGTTTCCTATTCTCCCGCATTTTTACCAGAAGATAAAATGTTATCTTCCCTGCAGTAAGCTATGTGAGAACTCATACGAAAAGTAGTATTTCAGCAGTTTTCATACTATGTAATGTTAGCTCTCCAGGGTCTTAATTATGAGATGAGAGGAGGCTCCTTAAGTAATCAGTATAATCTCCAGAAGGTTTAAAGTGTTTAACTCAGCATTTCCCTTTTTAGCCCAATTATGTTCACAGCCCTGGGTTTTTAATGCCATGGAAACACTCTTATTCAATTCAGGTTTGATTCAAGAATACACATAAGTTTTCGTATGCATACCAAAAATCAAGTAAGCTTTTAGAAACGCTGTTTAAAATAATCTTTACAAACATAAACAGACATATGAACAACATACCTGAAAAAGAACATGAACAGAGCAGCTGTGATGCAGAACAAAAGTACCTACAAGAAGGAGAAAGAGTGTTATTACATCAACCATCACACTACTGCTGTATGTTCTGGACCATGAAGACTTTACAACTATTCCTATAAAGGTTACACTTTATTTATATGCTTCAACAGCATGAATGAAAGCTTGTCTGAATACACCAAAAAGGATTCTCTTGTTTCTAGTGGACTTTGGGTCCGTCCTGTGGAAAATTAAAAAAAAAAAAAAATACATGAAATCCAAACCAGGGTAGTGGGATGACAGACAAAGCAAAGGAAGCCATTTAACATAGTCTGGAATAAAATAATAAATAACAAAATAGTAATAAAATAAGAGAAGGGAAACTTAAACATTATATTCTCTCTGTCTTTGCTTTTGTGATTTATTCAAACACTGTATTGATGGTTTCAGTTTAAAACGCAGGAAATTTAAGATGCCTGCACAGACAGCTGCTCCTGCTTAACTGCTCTCGAGCACAGCTGAGAGCAGACAATCCTACTGCCAAACAAGAGTATCCTTTCTATTAGTTCACCTTAGTGTTAAACTCGCTTGCAATAATCCAGTCTTACTCTAATCAATGTGATTGTACATGAGTCAGTGAGCAAATTTAGCAGCGCTCCAGCACTGAGAAGGGAATATCTTCTTCCTCCATCCCCTCTGCTCCCAGCTCAATGCTCTTACTTCTTCCTCACCACCTGCCCAGTGACTCACAAATGCTGAAGAAAATTGAAAAAAAAACAAACAGTCAAAACAGGGTTTTCTGACAATTTAGTGAGACAAGGAAATCACTGGAAGGGTGTAAAAGCACCAGAGCAGGCACAGGCAAATGAAAGGAGGAAGACCTCAGTGCCAGGAGCAGGGAAGAGGAGGCAGAGGATGAAGCCTTGAGACAGCAACAAGCCGTTGTGTCTTGACTGTAGAAGTGCTTGCACATACAGCTGTACTGGGTCTGGCCGGGATAGAGTTAACTTTCCCTGCAGCAGCCCTTGTAGCTAGAACAGCGCTGGTATCACACCAGTGTTTTGGCTACTGCCGAGCAGTGCTGGCACAGCACCAGGACTCTCTCCAGACCCCCCAAAGCNATATATATATATATTTGTTTTTTTTTCTTCCTCTTCTCTAATTAAACTATCCTTATCTCAACCTGTGAGTTTTTTTTTCTCCCCCTCTTCCTTTGAGGAGGGGGAGTGAGAGAGCGGTTGTGGTGGAGTTCAGCTGCCCAGCAGGGTAAAACCACCACAACAGCATAGTGAGAAACAACTATATTATGCTTTAAATTCATAACCTGCCTTAATCCATGCTATATCTTTGCCAGATAAAGCTTGAGAGTGAGAAAATACTGTTTTGTGCCAAATACACTGGCCCACATTCATACCAGTATTTATGAGGAAAAATAACTTACAGACAAATTGTAAGTGTATAGAAAACACTTGCACTTATTTTTAAGGGGTCAAGAGGTTTTGAACAAGATAGGATACGGATAGCTAAGTGAAAAGAAAGGGAAATGTTGGCAGAAGTACATATTTGGAGGTTATAAACACATGTACAACAGTAGATTAGGTTTCTGCATGTTGATAGAGATCAGTACATGTGATAAAAATTTGAATAGGGAAAGTTTACAATGAGTTTCAGAAAAAAAAAATCTTACAATAAGACTATTTCCCTTTTCAATGTCCTCTGGTATATGACTGAAAATTTTGTCAGACAAGACATCGTAACATTGTTTTTTGTTTCTTTTCCTTCACTAGTACCATCATATTTCATTATTCCGCATCAAAAATGCAAACATCTGAAACCATTTTATATAAAAGCACTTGAGTGAAGTGAGGACAATGATATATTTCAGTTCAAACGACCAGCAAAAAGCAGACTTACATCTAAACCTGAGTTCTACTTAAAAGACCTGCCCCGACCCTCCGGTGTTCAAACCGTATTTAACCATTCAAACAGCAATCATCAATTCTCTGGATGCCACTTCTGGGAGACAGAAGGGACAAGAATTCCTGATGGCTTTGATGGCTCTGGGCAATGATATTGAGAAATAAGTGAAAATGGCAAAGAATGGGGTTTCCTGGAAAAAGAAAACAGTACGCCTTTGCATATTAAAAGCACTCACTTTTGTTTCCCCTTTTTTCTTTTCTTCCTTCTTAACATTCTTTGATTACAGTTTGATTACACCCTGACAAGTATTTATACAGGTCATTAAGATTCCCTCTGAACCTCCTCTTCTCCAGGCTAAACAACCTCAGGTCTCTGAGCCTCTCCTTGTATGAGAGATGCTCCAAGTCCTTCATCATCTTCATGGCCCTTCGCTCCAGTGTGTCCATGTCTCTGTTGTACTGGGGAGCCCAGCACTGGGCACAGAGCTCCAGATGTGTCTCACCAGGGCTGTGCAGAGGGGAAGGATCACCTCTCTTGACCTGCTGGGCAATGCTTCTTCTAATGCAGCCCAAGACGCTGATGTCCTCCTCACGGGCACACTGCTGGCTCACGTTCAGGTTGTCATCTACCAGGACCCCCAGGTCCTTTCCCGCAGAGCTGCGTTCCAGATGCTCAGCCCCCAGCCTGTGCTGGGGCTGGGGCTGTTCCTCCCCAGGTGTGGGTCTCTGCACTTCCCCATGTTGAACTTCATGAGGTTCCTGCCAGCCCACCTCTCCTGCCAGCCTGTCCAGGTCCCTCTGGATGGCAGCACAACTCCCCAGTGCGACAACCACTCCTCCCTGTTTTGTATCATCTGCAAACCTGCTGAGGGTGCAGCCTTAGGCGGTCAGCCAGGCCACATCTAATAACCACAACCATACTAGAATAAATTATTTGAAACATCCAATTTATAAACATCTAGATAAAGTGATAAAAAACAACCAACACGGCCAACAAATAAATTAAAACTATTGCAATTTTCTTATTTGACAGATGTTTTAAGGAAAGGAGGAGGTGTAATTTATCTGAACTTGAATGCACCTTTCTGGCAGTTGCATATGTTAATTAAGAAAGTGGGCACAGAGCTGCTCAAATACACTACAGGAGAAAACTTTAAGTTAGCAGTTCATTATTCAACCACAAAGGTATTTTCACTGAAGTCACCAAAGAGGTTTTGCTTCCCTTTTCTTTTCAGTATTGGTTCTAATGATGGAATAGATATTGTGTTACAAATCTACAAAATCCTTTAGAGGATAGGTCTTCACGCAAAGAGGCTGAATTGCCCAAAGTCAACAAGACGAAATTCAACAAAAATAAATACGAAGTACTTGGCAGGAGAAATCATACACAAAAAACATGAGAAGAAATAACTGCATAGGCAGTACAAGAGTATAATAAATTCCACAGGTCACAAAGAAATACGTGCCAGCAATGCGATGCTGCGGAAAGCACTGTAAAACAGAATTATGGACTCTTTCAGAAACAGAGGAGGTAAGATATAGCAGTATATTACACTAATAACCTGGTGCTAGAAAAGCCCTGCAATATGATGTTGGGTACTGCTGTGAAAGGAAAGCGTAGTCAAAGACAGTGCAGAAGGGGACAATGAAAGTTACGGGCGTGAAACGCACGACTGTTGGGAAAAATCAAGAACTGTTTGCTTAAACTAAGTAAAGAGGTAGCTGATGACAAACATTACTGTTTTCAAATATCAAATGTCTCACTGTCCATCTGTACAGAAGGAGGAAAAGCGAGACAAACCTACAGCAAGGATGATGTAGGTTAGATGTTGGGAAGAGCTTTCTCCACGGGGCAGCGATACGCTGCAGCAAGTCGCCTGCGAGGTTGTGGAATCTCCTTTATCAGAGGGGTTGAAAATCAGCGGAGGCAAACATCTCTTAGCTATGCTCTGGGTATTTTGGACACTATTGCTCAAGTGCTGCTTCTGCCCAGCAGTTACACAGCTCAAGGACAGTAAAACATGCAGCTAAACCAGCCTGTTCGACGTGAAATGCACAGTCCAACATGGAAAGCCCAGCCCTTGTCTTCTCATTGTAGCACCAACAAACAGAAGGCAAATGGTCACTGTCTTCCAGAATTAAGCTGCTTTCATAATACACCTTTTTTTTTCCAACCAAGCTTTTCCCTGTTCTATATAATATCTAAGTAGCACCCTCAGTATCTACAATACGCAACGCCTGTTTTAAATTTAAAAATGACTATACTAAAAAAGAGAAAAAAATACTAAGGCCTACAGAAATGTAACTCTAAACACTGAGTGAATTTAAGCCTCAAAATAGTAGCTAGCGAGCAGGAAGTCTACTTTGGGATTTTCTTGCAGAGTCCATCAGTTTTTGATTTACGATACAAGGTCAACAAATTGTGCTTGGCAATACACAGACCTTGAAACTTTCCAGCTGCAGAAACAGCTACAGCAAGCAGACAACTTAAATGTTTCTAATGAGAGTGATCCACCCTAAATATTTTAATATTTTTAAAGAGATGCACACAGGTTACACGGAAAATTCCCTATGCTTCATGTCTGGTTAGCCTAGTTGGTGTGTAAGGTGAGCGCTGTAATTTCGTTGATTATATTGTACCTTACTGTACTATACTAAACTTTAAAAGAGAAAACTTATGACAAAACTTCAGAGGCACTTTCTTCACATCTTTGTGGGCTGACAATGCCAATTTTTTTTTTCAAGGAAGTTCAGCCTTCATATAAACAACACCATGAAGCAACATGCAGCAGTTCCTAGTTCCGAGCGCAAAACCCAGCTCCAGCTGTTGCCTCAGTTAGGGTCAAGCAAGGGACTGCTGATTTACCTGGAAATCTTTGGGTCAGCCGGTGATGAGCATCTGAAGAGCAGTGGGGCCGCTCTGATTGCTGGGGTATGGAGAGACCTAGAGGCCCCAGGTGGGTGTTATTTGGGCTGGAATATGCTGCTTCTGAATTTTCTCCCCTGTAGATAGATGCCACCCATTTTCTTATAGCTGAGGTGACAATAGTCAGATTTCCTGGGCTAAACATGTCTCGAACTGGAGGCTGCTGATGTCCCATACAGCCAGAAGAAGAGTAGGACAGAAGTCTGCGATAAAGTACCACAAACCTTCTAATTAAAAAGAAAAAGCACTGAAGATGCATGTAATCTGTGTAAAGGGACAAGTCAGTGATATTAGCTGGCTGAAGTATTTAGAGTGTCAGAGCTGCAGTTCAACACTGGATAGTGTTAAATCCAACACACAGAGAACGCGGGGATGTTTCAGCGGCTGGCACATCAACGCCTGACTTCAAGGATATTCATGAGACGTGAAAACCGTCACCTTCTGGATCGAGCACTTCACAATTTATGTGAGAGCTACAGCTACACTTACGGATAAAAAAAGTTACGGCTCCTACTTCTTGAAGGCTGTATGCTGCAGAAAAAAGGAACAACAGGCTAGTGTCTGTCTGAGGAAAATTTTATTGGTAAAAATAACAGAAAATTAAAAACCCTGATGATATTTGACTAACAGGTCGGTTAAAAGAAGTTTCTCCAATAGTTGTTACTTGAGACTTTTTTTCCAAAAGTTACAAAGAAAAGGTGGACTTGGTATTTTTTTTTAAATTGGTCACTAGTTAATATTTCTACAAGTACGGCCACAGTAATAATGATTTAATACTAATATATACTTGCTCTCCTAAGTTACTACTTTTTAATTCAGATTTTGTTTTACAAGCATTTTGTGATCTCTATACATATAATTGGAATCCTCGTATAGCGGTCCCAGATTTTTACTCTTAAATGACATGATCCAGAAGAAAGAGCCATTTCACATTTTGTTTTAGTCCTTAAAATAAGCCAGCCTGCCATTTACCCACAGAAGAGCCTTCTGCTTTCCCTGCTGATAGCGGTTATAAGCACTCCTTTGACCTTTGCACATCTAGTTGAGTAGTGGTAGGGTAGCTGGAGCATCTTTTATTATATTAACCTACTTTACCAGGGCCAAAGGAAGATACTCCTTCCAACTTTTGAGAACACAATCCATTTTCCAGATTTACCTCTATTTCAGACAAGAGGAAGGATTTTTTTTGTGCCCAAAAGTCATTCTGCTTTTTTCCATACATATAATTTGGTCTAATGAAGAAAAACAAACAAACAAGAAAGCACAAACAAACCTAGCTTTAACCACAAATCCACAGAGCTACACAACAGCACTATACTTATAATTTGGTGTAAATCACAGGAAATTGTCAACTGCTGCCTGCAGTTCCTAAATTTCATTTCAAGACGTTATTGCTCCAATAAAAATGCTTTCTATGGCTCTTATCACTAAAATTCTCTCTTAAACAAGCTCCCTTAAAAAATAAAATAAAACAATGGAAATAGATATGTGGATTAATGTAATGGCCCTATACTCCAAGATCAAGGAAAGAAGTATGCATGGAGTTATCTGTTTTCTACCTGCACATTACATTCATGTAAACAGTAGTCTCCTAATCAATTAACTGGCTTTATAAAATTGATATGCCGTTCTTTTTTCCAATAATAAAATTTTTAAAAGCATAATACTTATGTAATTTTGTGGTAGTTACAGGAGATGGAAATCACAGAAACTTTCTGGTTAGTAAGTCGTATTAAAATAATTTATGTGAAAATAGCTGTCAAGTTTCATCACCTTCAGCTGCTTGAAATCTGACCTGATGACCGGTCTCACTAACGTGAGTCGTTATTTTCTATTATTATTTCATGCCCCAGGCAGTGAACACTCATCTGGTGGAATGAGTCACCATTATCTGACAATGCAGTTCTTATGGATGACAGCTACATGTTTACATATACAGGACTGAAGAGCAGGAATTCGGCCATAAAACCATGACCTGCTAATAATATCAACTGTATCTCCACAGGCACTGCTATAAACAGCCCTTACACTCCGATGTGATAGAGGAAGACCGTAACAGAGGCTTGTTACTAGATTATATCAGCAATGGATTTGGCAAGTGATCTTCCTGAGGACTGAACCAGTTTCCATCTGTTCTCCCTCTCTCCACTGCAGTTCTGTCCCATGGGAGTAAAAATCACAGAAGTTGTCAGGTTTTTATTGTGTCCCACGTCTATTTTTCTTACCGCTTAAGCTTCTTGTCTTTTGGGGCTGGCACAGCAGATTCTCCCGAGAACAACACTAGTTAACTAAGCTAAAAAAGCAGAAGAGGCAGCTACAAAGAGTAACTCAATGCCCAGAACAGATGCCCTGCGGAGGAACCGAAGGTGCATTAATCTCAACACTTGGGGTTATTCAAGAGAAGATGCGGAGGTGGCTGGATGAATAAAGGCTGTTTGTCAACTGCAGAAAACAAACATACCATGGCTACAACCTGAAGCCTGCCTCATTCAGCCTAGCAAGATGGCAACTTTTTCTCCTGTTAGTAAGATTAATTAACCAAACATGATTAGTTTGGAACACAAACCCAAGAGTTACACACTCAATGCACAATGTGGTGAGATTCGCTGGTCAGTGCTAACCAGTATCTGACCGGGTGATTTTAATGGTCTCCTGTGGTGTCGGTATTCATGAAAACAGTATTATTGATGCGTGTCTTTAAAACTAAAGCACTACAAATACTAAAACATGCATCTGGACAGACCACAGCAAAAGTTTCTGAAATCCACTGTTCCTAATTTAAACTTAAGTGCGCTGAACAAAACACATACCTCAGGTCTGTCAGCTCATTAAGTGAAAATACAGGGAAGGCTAAAGGGAAAATATACTTTAAATCCTGCAACAGCCCCAGCACTATTGCAGCCTTCTCGCCTTCCCTGTCTCGTAACCCCTCGTGCCTTTCTCAGCAGAGCTGTCTCGTGGACAACACCTTGGGGAACAAAGCAGCTCACCTGGATAGGGACAGGGTGTCTGCGACGTCTAACCTCTGCATTTAGCCACAACCTCCTTCCATTTCAATCCAACGTGGAGATGTGAGGAGCCAGCAGGGAATGCAATGAGTTCTGTGTTCCCGCAGGAACAAACTGTTCTGGAACAATTGATAATCCGAGGCCAGGATCTGACACAGATTTAACAAAACACATACGCCATAATCAACTACTGCCCTCAGTACCTGCTGGGCGCAGCTACGGACTGACAGACTTTGGCTCTGCCTGATTTCTCTGAAGTCATATACTTCCTCTCTTTTACACCCTAATTCAAATATTGAGACCTACTTGCTAGTTTTTACTACCTTTTAAATAATAATCTTTATAATATTCCTTATTTCTCTATTAATAGCACCTCTGAATTCCTTAGAACTGCAGTGAACATCAAAATTGGGCTATTTGGCTCTCAGGGGTGCTTATTAAAGAAGTCACACTTCTCACTTAGAAGCTTCATTACTAAAGTTTTGAACGAAAGGATATAAAGATATTTTATGTTGAAAACATGATTTGGTTTTGTACAAAAGCATGACAACTTATGGAAAACGGTGGTTGTCCTTCACCAAGCTCAAATTTCCACTGATACCAAAAGACGTATGACCATTGATCTACGCCTTCAATCTTAAAACAACCACCTCTCCCTGGACATTTCAAGTTCTGCAATGTTTTACCTTCTTGCCATGGTAAATCCTATTAAATTGTAACATTCATAACAACTCTACAAACACGTGGTGTCCTTTTGTACTTGAAATCCACTTTATTTGGGGAAAATTTCATGAGCTATCAAAAGTACCGGTGAAGACTCTTGTCATGATCTTGGTCACCCACATAATGATTATTTTTCTATTTTAAATTAGGTAACTTGTGAAGCAATATAATATTGCTACTGCTTCAAAATTGACAAGCTTTATGAAAACATATAAAACAATTTGTCAGATCTGTATCAGGCACTTTGCCTACTCAGCTACACACCCACACCACTTCGGCTTGCTAGAGACTCCTGAACTTTTCTGTCAGCAAGCCTCAAGCAATCTCTAAACAGATAAGATCAAAAGAAAGACTAATAGGTGTTATTAAACAAGAGATTATGCAGGTTCATGATAAAGCACTGATGCTTGATCACAACTGAATGCTTAGAATTGGCAAACATAGAACTTCACTGAGCCAAGACAAGGAGCACCTGCCAGTGTCAGAACAGAATGATAGAATAAAAAAACAAACCCTCTGGTTCACAAATTCCATATATACACATGTAGTTAAGCACTTCAGCAACCCTCCACTTGTTTTCTCAAAAAGCACTTGTTAAGTCTCTCCCCGTTTTCCATATTAACCACAGCAAACAAAGCTGCAGCATGCCGTAATGGAACGACGGAACTGCCTTTCACAAAGCTCTTGTTGAGACCCTGCTGCCATTCAAGAGCACACAGCACGTGGGAGGCTGAAGTACAAAAAAAAAGTAACTGTATATTCTGAAACTTCTTTTCTGGAAGCAATTGACCCTTTGAAACCAACCGTGGACAACTGAGTCCGGCAGGGCTGGCACGGAGCCGTACGGCTGCACCTCTCCCAGCGCTACCCCCGTCCTAGGCTGTATCTGCTGGTGCTCCCACAGCTCCAAGTCACACCCCAGGCAGAAGTCCTCAATTATCGGCCTTAAACATCATTCTGTTAGGCTGCCACAGCTGTCTTTTCATTTTAAATAGTATCCAGCTAGGCAAAAATAGCATACTCTCTCTCTAAGTACAGTATCTTAGGGCTACGGTGACATTAAATTACCTGGGGGGTGAGGGGAGAGGGTTCAGACAAGAAAGGAGACAACAGGCATCAGAAATCCAGGAAATACTGTTTGAACATAAGAAATAACTTTATTAGGCACCGGAACAGGCTGCCCAGAGTGGTCGCGAAGCCTCCACCCCTGGAGATGCTCAGAACCCAGCTGGAGAAGGCCCCAAGCAGCCGGCTGGAGGGGACCTTGCTCTGAGGCGGGAGGCTGGGGCCTCCAGAGGTGCCTCTGCACCCCAACCGTCTGTGAGTTGCTGAAGTGCCAGAGCCCAGAATAGCCCACCGAACTGCATTTGCGTACAGGCTCTACGCAGAATTACCCTGTACCGAACTACATTATAAAAAGAAGTATTTTGCCCCATGATCGTTAAAAAGATGTGTCCGTTTGCCTAGTGATTTTTCTTAATCAGTGATAAATTAATACAAATGAGAGAGAAAAATGTGCGACTGCTTGGAACAAAGAATGCCATGTTATGTAACAAGTTTAGATATACATAATGTTTATTATTGCAATAATAAGTAGCTTAGGATAGTGCCAAAGAAATGAAATTGCAATTCAGTCATGTAAATGTTGGAGTAAAATTTAGAATGCAAATAGATTTCAAAAGTTGATTGCACTCCCAAACAACAACCAGACCGTGCAAGCGCTTTTCATTACTGTTTTTTACAGATGCAAATATTCCCAGAAACTTCCAAAGAGTAAAATATCTCAATAATTTACCCTTATAGACTGTGTAGTCTACACCATTCTGTTTCTGCTCAAAGGACTTGGATAAAAATAATGTAGAAACACTTTCACATCCCTATGACCAAGGTTGATTTTGTGTTGGGTCGTTTTGGTTTGGGGTATTTTGGTATTTCTATAGGGTTTTAGCAGCTATTTCACCTTCCCCAGCTTACAACCCTTTAAGCATAACATAATTTTTCAGGATATTTACGACAGAATGAATATAAGTGAATGTAATTAAAAGTGGAATGATATCAAATCATTGAACTTATCTAATTTTCCTTCAGTTCTCAAATCGAACTTGTAAGCACCAACGCTAATTTTTATTCATGGTATTATCTTTCGCATGAGTTATTTCGTGGTCTTGCTTTAAGGTCATTTTTCCTTTTGTTAAGCACTCATGGTTTTCTTATCAATGTGATTTCAGCTATAGAATCATAGAACATCCCGAGTTGGAAAGGACCCACAAGAATAATCGAGTCCAGCTCTAAGCTTCCTGTTCTTAAAATGCTCAGTTCTGGACAACTGCAGTACTTCCCCAGTGTTGTTTCCATCACCCTCAAGTTACATAAAGATGTTCCTAGCCTTACTTCCACCAATGTATATCCTTATTGGAGAATAATACTCCCTCAAAAACGTGAGGCTGAAATTATGTTTCACACAAAATCTGTTCCTGGCAGCTTTCTTGCATTACCTGAAGTGATCCTCATTTCTTAATTCCAGAATCCAAAATTAGTTTCCTCTTTCTGACCATATTACTTTGCTTACCAGTCTGCCTGGGGCACAGACACCACATTTATAACCATTCACTCCGGTAATTAACAGACTTGCATAGAATAAAGCACTTGTATGCTTTGGAGTTTAACTTCCTGTCAGTGCTCAACTATAATATTAGAACTCATAGCCTGGTTTCAACCAAATTCAACCAAGCTACACTTCTCAAAGAGACTTACATTCTTGCAAGATTCACTGAAACTGGCATCTGGGGAGTGGAGAGAGGCCAAAATGAGCGCCCGTGATGCAGGAAGAGCTTTCTGACCTCATGTGGAAGTCATCTCCTCCCTTTGGTCTGCTATTTTTCAGTAAAATTGCTGAAAATTGTTACAGTTAACATCTGTATTTTATACGTGTAGCTTTGACTTGAGGAAAGAAACAGACAAAATAAATTACTTTATGTCAAATAACACTCCAGATAACACACAGTGCTTCTGAATACAACACCAAACCTCCCCTCACACACACTCAAGAAACTTTAAACAAGAAGGAAAATACACTTTAGCATTTGTTCTACACATAACTCCAACTTTATCCTAAATCATGCCAAGAGTAGCCTTAAAATATATGTCTACAAGGAGTAAACTTTTCCACTTTCCTTTTAATTCACCATGTTAGAGCAAACACTTCTGAGATACCTGAAATGGGCCCATTTAATTGAATTTGGGCCCCCTGAAATTCTAATATGCTATATAGGGCTTTTTTCTTGCTTTAAATATTCATTCAGAACTATAAACAACCTGTGAAATTACTATCAATTACAATTTTCAGATATTTATATATATATAACTATATATTTATATTTAACACATAGAGTCCAAAAAGAAACAATGTCAATATATTCACAGACAACACATATAAGTGTTTTATATTATTTCACTGAACCGTACTGAATCAAATTTAAAACCTACACTTTAAACCTACCTCTAAACTCTAAGATTGGGTCCCTGTAATAGTACTACAAACTAACGAGCTCTTCACGATGGCTACACATTTTGCTGTGTAAATTCAGGTTGAAGCTTCACAAATTCCTTTCAAACAATGTCAACTTATGTAGGCACCACTCCTGCTTGCTGGCACCTTTATTTGCTGGTCACCTCCATGTGTCTTCTGCTGGTGTAGAGATGCACAGGAAGATGAATCCTAGACCTGATCCACCTGAAAGCAACTATTTTCCCCTCCCAAAGACTGAACAGGGGCAGGAACAGGCAGCTGGGGTTCATGTCTGCCTACACCAGCGTGAACCACGCCAAGACCAAATCCCAGCCCGTGACACCCCACAGTCTCCTAACAGTGCAGACTCTTTGACCTCTCTGTACAACTTCGATGAATAAAAGTGAGGAGTAGGTGGCTGTGAATTATTCAAATCAGGGTGCATTTCAAATGTAGAACTGGAAATATACTTTAAATATAATGCTGCAAACAAAAACTACAGTCACTAACATCTCTAAATATTAAATCCATATGTAAGTTGAAATTTAAATCTGGTTACTTATCCTACATGAATATTACAAATGTAGTAAATACTAAAAAAACAATAAATTTTCTTAGTAGTCTGTGCAGATGTCTCCTATTAGACTTCTGAACGTAAGTCCTTAGCTCATGTTATGGATATCATCCAAGATTTCATCTCCACCATGAGGATTTTTGATCGCCTCTTTTTATTCCAGAGCTCATAATCACTGAAGAATTACAAGGTTTGATATTACCTTAGTATCCGAGAAGGAACTGCAAGACATTTGTCTTTAAAAGTTTAGAGGTGTTGAAATGTTTTTGTTGCTGCAAAGCACTTGTATTAAAATAATATTCCAACCATAAGATTCTGTGCAATGTACCATCATGAAAGCCCATGTATCCAGTAAAAATGGTGAAAACTAGATTTATTATATATTTATATTTATTATTGTACTGGTGAAAATTATAAACAATACCAGAATACGATGAAATTCTGATAAGCACTAAAGACTATTAAAGGGACAGGTTGAAAAGAGTAGAAATAACGTATTTTCATAACTGACAGAAACAAACAGTAGGGTTTTCCCACTACTACAGCTGCCTAAGAATTACTTTTAGCAGTGTATTTGCTAATTAGAGTAAGCTAGACTGAGACCTTTAAAAATTTCAAGAAACTTTAGCACACTCAGATTTACTGCAAGTCAGTTACAAGGACATCTGAAGGTTTCAGCGAGTGGTTAACTTGATGATAGGCATATATAAAGGGAGATTAACTCAAATCAGTGCTGAAGACATGGTGGTATCATCATATAAACGACACTGACAGTTTCTCGTCTCTAAAATATCACTGAAGGAGAAAAACGGAAGCAGACTGGAACTCAGTGTTTCTAAAAATATTACTCTTTGCAAACTGTTGTAAAAAAGGCACTTTAAAAGTTATAAAATGTTACAACTTGCTAAATTTTAATTTATACCCTGCCTATCTGCACTATATAAGGGTAAAATATATGCAGTATTTGAGTGTAAAAGAATCTCAGGAATTCAGAACTTTGCTGTGCAAAACGTCATGTGCTCACAGGAAAGAAACTCTATTTAAAACTTTATGAAACTTCTCAGAAATGTACTTCTATAACTCAGAAATAAGCCCAGAATGCTAGCCACAATCATTTATAAGAGCTATCTAACCTCCATTTTCAGTAGAAAATTTCAGTTGTCCATAAAAGTAGCATCTAAAGATAACCAGAAAAAGGAGTCATCAGATGCACACACATAAAACACCTACATGCAAGGACAGATTACATTTACCTCTTTGTTACAAGCAACTCCATCCAAGCTGCTCTGGTCTGTACATTTCTTGGGATTCACATATGCTCTAGGAGCACATAAAAAATTAAATGTACGGAAGAAGCACTGAATGTCACACTCATTCCAACCATATGGAAGAATATTTCTTCAATCAACAAGCTACAGCAGATTAACACCTGAGATTGCACAGCAGCACCTGACAATAGCCTAACTCAAATATTGATTGTCTTAAACTATGTAAATAATTATGGACATTTAAACATGGTGGAAAAGTTTTGTTTACCTTTATATTATTAATTTCTACCAGTTAAACTAGACAAGAAAAAATGTAAAGGTTTAGGTTTGATTTCTGTTTGTTTTTTTTTTCCTAATATGTTTACAAGTTCCAAAAACATTTTGAAAGCTAGTGCCAAGTAAAAAAATTGCTTAAATTAAAAAACTGGACCAGAGCTGCCTGGAAAAACAATCATCTAAGACAATCTGACCTCTTCTTAATCAAATTCAGCTTCTCTCCTGATGCCTTCAATAAACATTTTCTAATTATAGCTTCTGTTTTCTACTTCGCTGTTAAAAAAAAAAAAAAAACACACTATGATGGTAGGTGACCATAATGAGTTCAAGAACCTCTATCATCAGACATTTGTAAGTTAGATAACCCTTTTAGGAACAATTTAGATTTAGATGATCTTGCTTTGTGGCCGACAAATGGACTTGATCACCTCTTGAAGTCCCTTCCAACCTAGATTTTCACAACTCGTTCATCTCTCACGTGTATATATAGAGAATACACACACGTGTGTATATAGAGAGAATTTTTAAGGATACATATATTTAAGGACACATATATAGAGAGAATACATACACACGTGTATATGTAGAGAATTCTGAAGGAAAAAAAGAGTGGAAAGAATACAGATTATTTGCAAACCCTTCCTCTGCACACTTGCAGGAAACATGGTGAGACAATGCACCTACGGAGGTCAAGATATCTGCAAAAATAATAGAACGAAAGATATAAATCTATTTGGCATCTTCTTTTTTTCTAGCAGTAGCACTTATTTTTGTTGAAGGGAATCCAGCTGGTCACCTGAGCCACTCAGAGGTCAGACAACGGAAGAAGATGACTGCGGATAACGAAAAAGGTGCAGCTCCTACGCTCCAAGGCAAACCTTCTTCTGGCCATGGAGCCAATCTGTCCAGTGCCCCACATCTGGGTACTTATTCCTGTCCGTGTCCCCTTTCCACAGCTGTTTGTGCAGCTGTGTGATGAACAAATTCAGGGAACTGATCTGTCTGAAAAATAACCCTGCGCAAATAGTTATTTTTCAGCCTCAACAATTTCCTGGTCCACGTGGCTGAGCCTGCAGCTGCCCTCTGTTCTGCTGGGGAAACTGAGGGGCAGGAACAGGATGGAGCTGAGCAAACCCATGCTCCCAGAAACTGTGGGCTGCTTTTCTTAAAAGCCATGTAGCACTAGCAGACGTATATATACACATACATTATACATACAGTGGTATTTTGGTGTTTACTAACTGAAGTTAAACTATTTAAAATTACTTATAATAATTTATTTTTAAGCATAAATCCTGACAACTTGCATATGATGCCACTTAACATCAGCATTTCTGCAGCTATCTACCGCTTCGGCAGAGTTTTCAATAACATCAAGAACTGCACACACTTCTTTGCACGTAACAGCCTCTTGAGAATGTGAGGAGGGGAACATAGCACAGGGAGCTATAAAAAACGCCTCTCACGTTTCCAAGATAAGAGCCTCCATAATCTACAGCTGATGCTAGTTGTCATCATAAGACACAATTAACTCCTCAGGGTAACGAGGGCTCTTAACAATTAACATTTTATATGACCATACCAGGAAGGACATATGACCAGAATTGTTCAGAAGGGGCTGGAAGCAGAATCTGTTGAATGAAGGAGTGCGTGCTGCAATGGAATTACTTTTCAGTGAAGTTTCCTGAGGGAAGGATATTCAGGTGCTATGGGGAAGGAAGGACTTCACAAGTCCTTCAAAGATCCCCTTGTTTGGTTTTTAACTATCTCCCATGTGGAGAGGGAGAGGAAAGAGGAGATACTCATCAGAAGCTGAGAGAAGCGCTATCTTAAACCATCCCAGCTGGATTCACGGGGCCTTTCGGTAAGTTTTTATGAAGCTTTAAGATTCTTAGAAGTAATAAAGAGAACCTCAAAACTGATATGGAAATTGGTGGAAAAAATAATGGTGTTTTACTGAAATACTTATGAATGTCCTTCTTTTTAAAAAGATTATACAGCATAGACTTATGAACAAGGAAAAATGCAATTCTCTTGTATCACAGAAATTCATTACAACCTCCTTAGATAAACTGTTTATGTTATGGACTTGTGCAAAGCATTTGACGCTGTCCCATGTTATAGCCTTGGCTCTAAAATGGAGAGACGTGGATTTGATGGATGGACCACTCTGTGGGTAAGGAAATGGCTGGATGGTCGCACTCAAAGAGTTGCGGTCAATGGACCAACTTCCAATGGAGATCAGTGATGAGTGATGTTCCTCAGGGGGCGGTCTTGAGTGAAGTCCCCAGTGGGAGGGACCAGCAGGAAAAGGTTGGGAAGAGACAGAGATTTTCCTGGTCTATCAACTCTTACTGGTCTGTTTCTTGAAAATTTTAAGGGTACTGTGATACTTGATGGTACTGTGATTTTGTGACTTTTTAAAAATATAAATTATAATAGATTTGAATAATATCACTTACAACTGCATACAAAACAGCTCAAAAAACCTGCAACATAGTTCACAGCAACTCTTTAGAAGCACATAGTTATAAGCTGGCTATCAAGATCCAAAGCAATTAATCTGCATAAATTATGTTTAGTTAGGAAAATCAACTGTTATCATGGAAATTAATTAAAAGCCGATTTGCTAAAATAGCTCTATAATCCATTGATATAACTGTTGACAGTACACACTTCTAAGAATATGGTGTTGTCCCCAGAAAATTATCTACTGGGAACATGAAAAAGTGATTATGGGCAGATTAGCTGCATTTATAACTGCCCATACAATCAATCACGCAGCTAAATTTAATGAGCTCTTGACATTATTGCAGTGTCTCCAAGGCTAGCACACAGCTGGTTCCAACCTCTGACCACATTTCAGGAACATTCCCAAAAATTTCAGTTTCTTCTAGTACTACCCCACAGACATTTCCCAAACTCTTCCAAAAGCTAATATTCTATTTTATTATTATTTCTGTGTATGGATCTGAATTTTATCATTTAAGTCCAGCAGAACTGGACAAAGTGTAGCCATACACACAAAATCTTAGCATAACCGATGTTTTTGTCAGAAAGTAGTAATTGATATTACCCCTTTTCTCCCAATGAGCTCTTTTATGTTCTAAGCAAAGTATTTTTCATGAAGCGGATGAGTGTCCTACACAAATAATTTGTCTTTTGGTGAGCTACAGCTGCCTTTCAAAGAAAGGTAAATTTCAGGAAACAGGTAGTTCTTCTATTCCTTACTATAACATCCACAGACACATTAAAATTGTAAAGTAATAAGCATCATGGTAAGCTAGGTCCTGGCTTACAGAAGCACCAAGAATGACGTGTATTATATTTCCACATCAATTTCCTGATCACTAAAGTACTAGCAAGGTTTCCAAAAAGCCAGAACTCTAAGAAGTGGATGATGCACATATATGTAGATGGTATTGTGGATGCCCAGCAGATTTCCTTACAGGATATCTGACCCTCTCCTTACTTTGTCTTTTGTATGGACTACAATTTGATTAACACACCAGTTTTTCTTGAGTTTATATGAGACAGTAACGTGAGACAGTCTAACTAAAGAGTCTCACCAGAATAAACTTTCACATTTAAAAACTTCAACTAATTGGAAAGAGCAGACTTTCTGAGAGCTACTTTAATGGACAGGAGGTACAAACTCAGCACACAGCATCGATCATGCCCATAGTGCCGTAAGGACCAGGTGAGATTTGAGGGTCATGCTCCACCTGCAATCAGGGCTGTTTCCTGAAGGAGGCAACCCCTTGGTGAGCCGTATGAAATCCCCTCTTCCTTCACCATGCTGAGATTATACCACAAACTCCATTGCCTGAACACTTACACATCCATACTGAAGCTGCTCTAAGCTTTTTCACTGGGTCCATGATGGTGATAAGTTCATCCAGATGATCACTTTGAACCTGCTAAGGTGCTGGATAAATAACAGGATGTTACTGGAAGGGATTGGAAAGCTGAGTCCTGGACAGGTCAGGGAGCTGGCTACGATGATGGGGAGAACATCTGCACAAGGCTGTGCAGTGTTAGACCGAGGAGAATTCTGGATAACCTAAAAACAGCATCTGACCAAATTTAGAAAGCTTTATATTGTTGAGAAAGTGGAGAGAAGACCAGGTCTGCATCTTTCTGGGTCAGTCAGTATATCTTAAGAAGAAGAAATAAAGCATGAAAATTGAGACAAAGTGGAACACCTGGCAGTCAAGCGAGCAAGCAGAGCAGCCTTCTTGCCAAAAGGGCTGTCAAACCAGCAGCCCAATTAAGATGCACCTAGATCACCACTTTGCATACACGCACAATCACTAGAATCAGAAATTGAACTTATAATTTGCAATTTTCATTTGAAAAACCCAACCTGAACTCGCATCTGCAGAGACACCTGCTACAGAACATAAAACTGGACATCTTCAACATCATCGTGCCTGGGCTGCCTATGATCTACAAAGACGGTCTTGTCCCTAACTTGCTCAGTCACAAGAATGACCACTGTAACTGGAATGTGTGTCTCAGCACAAAGAACCATCAAATGGTTTTCATTATGCTGTGCAAAATAATATAAAACACTGCATGAGGGGGAATCCGTCTCATTTAATGCTAGCCACAGAGCTAGGGATTTATTTTAAGCTCACTGGACTCAGTAAGGAGCGACAAGCACCTCCCTGAGATGCTAAAGTAACTAGTTGGGAGCAGACGACCTTCAAGCAGCTAAAGCTGTGTGAGCTGCCCTCTCACTCATATAAGCTCCAGACCAAACCACGCAGCCACCAAGCACTGTATCGTTACATTTCCTTCCTCCGTGTCTGTCAACTGATACCTGGATTTAGTGTTAAGAAAACCACAAACAACATGTTTTAATGAAGTTTTGAGCTGTTGATAATTACAAACTTTTCATCTGTATTTCACATTTTGTTTTGCTGTAGAACCACATACCTATGATTTTTAATTAGAGGAGAAAAATAGAGATTATTTAAGCACTTCCTTCCATTACTAGAATATTTGCATTTAATATAGCTGATTCCTTCTCTGAAAGACATCATCAATTAAATTCTTCCCTGTAAAATTAATGTTATAGATCTGAATCTTCAAAAACTTCCCATTTTCCTAAGTGCTGTGAGACTTTCTTTTCCTTACATTGCATTCAAGTAACTCTCAGCACTGAATTAGTCCCAAAATGCCCCCTGAGTCCACCTCATCTGAGCTCGCTGGGTAAGCCACAACACAAGTACCTTCATTTGAAAGACCTGTTGTGTTTGGTTGATAGCAAAGAATGAACAAACTCTAGCCAAGTGCAGTAATTCTATGAAGACTTGTTACGATAATGAGAAAAACTGAAGAAAAGCACATCCTGAAATCACTCAGTACACTGAGCTGTGTAAAATGCTTTGATTTAACACAAACATCTCCAAAAACAACACCAAAGAGCTCAACCAATCTCTTTATGCTTTCCAGAATACATCTGCTGGCCTTTTGAACTGCCTCATTAAGTACTGCTCTGCAGCACACAGGCACCGAGCTTTATCTAGCAAAGATTACAGGGCTCCACACACCACTCCTTCAAAAAATGTAATCTGATTCTGTATCTTCTGCATCTACAGCCCACGAACGGTGCAGAAGACCAAATGATTTGTTTATTTAACAGCACATACAAGCCTTTTTGGTTACAGGATAGGAACTTTGAAAGAAGCACAGCAAAAGGTGACATGCACCCAGAGCTGGTCGTAAATTATTTGCTTCATTAAACCGATTCGAGTTTTCCAAATCACCACTGAGAAATTCTGAATTTCCTAAAGCGAGGTGTGTGCACAGATGAACTTGTAACTAATGAAGTAAAATGGAACTCAAAATGGGATTATCCTCAGAAAACACTATTTAAGCTTCAAAGACTACTGATGACATAGACAAAACCAACCAAATATCCTTGTGTACAGGGATGACCAGGTGAAAACACCTTCTCATCTCTCAGCTTGTCCCGTGTGTCTGCCAAAAAGATAATTAGAACATTTTGTAGGGCCTGTCCCCTGCTCAGCCAAAATGCATCATTTTGATGTTATACTCAACAGCAAGCCATGAAGAGAGCTAACCGTAATGCAACAAAGCTAGGCTCCTGTCTTCCCAATAGTAAGTTTCTTTATAAATAAACTGGCTTTCCTGTGCCCTTCTGAAGTAAAAGAATGATTTCTTGTAAAGCCCAGGTTTAGCACTTTATCATCATTAATTATGAAAACACAAGCTGAACAAAACATCCCAGCTCACTAAGCTGTCATAACAATGGGTTAACAAATTCAAACCCAGACAAATTTAAAGGAAAGGTAAATTTTATTTCCTGGTAATTGTATCAAAGTAATCAAAATTAAACTGGTTTTAGATTAAATCCTTTTATCACCAGTAACTCTTTTTTTAAAAAGTCAGCAGTTTTTGCATAATTCTATTTCTGGTCTGTTTCCTCCACAGTCTCAGAAGACTTCCCTGTAAAACAGCTTGAGTGCACATCCTACTCTGGAAAATGACAAAGTGCATAAAATCAAGTATCGATCACATACAGAAGATGTAGTTTTCTTCCTTACTGATAGGACATGCAAGAATAAATTAACCAAACAAAAAAAAAGCCAGCAAATCTTAATGAAAGTATCCTGAAACAAAAACTTGTATCTGCTAACATATGTTAATAAAAAATATCAAATGTTGTTATTCCATATTTTAAGGAATGTTTTCACGAATACTCCTGAAATGTAATGTTATAGCACAATTTCCAGAGATTTCAGGGATTTTAGTCATTCCTCTGAAATCCCAGAAAGTAACACGAGGATTACCTTTGTCTCCACGCTAGCCCACCACTGCAAGCACCACAGCTTGCACAGGCACAGGGCTATCCCAAGAAATCCAAAAGCTCTTTCTTTTCAATCACCCAACAACAGACCACCACATCATGAGCAGGAGCCTATGTTCTTACCATTTGGAACAGGGTTGTTAAAAAGATGAAGAAGAGAGAGTTTTGTGATTCCCATTGTTTTTGTTTTCTTTTCAGCATATCTGGCTTGCCTCCCTACCTTCTGTCACGGATACAAGCATTATTACGTTACTTCTCAGCATCTGGTGGAGACAGAAAATCCTCTGAGCTTACCTATAAGGTAAGGTGTATAGATACAGGTAAGCTCACAGCTTCCTACTTTCCAAAAGGTATCTTCACCTACAGTCAATCCTTCTTTTTAGACCCCCTACAGGGGCTCCCAGCAGTCATTAATGACTGAAATTATTCCTTAGCTGAACCAATTTCCTTTTCACGCTATCCAAGCTCAGGTAGTGGTTAAACAGAAACAGCTTTGGTAGGTTAACTACACCCTTTAAAATACCAAACTAAGACGTGTAAAACACAAAAAAAAGATGAAATCTGAGGGAGAACATCCCCAGGTGGGCTCCCTTTCCAGGAAGCATTTGAAAAATGGAAAATAAAAGGAGGTCGGGAGCTGGAGAATATTCTGTGATGCAAAGCTGAGCCTGAAGACAAACCCAACTATGTGCAGCATCCTTGCAGGCTGCTCACAAATCACCGGCCTCTGGATTAAATACAGGAAACAGGAAACACCATGTGACCCCCTCATATTTGTCATTATTTGCACTATTGTCACTATTTGCAAGGTATGGTTGACCTCACGTGGACCTTAATGCTCACGGGCCACAGGGAATCATTACAAAAGTGAAAACAACTGAGACAAAAGCAGAACAGAGCAGAGCAGGCAGGCAGCACATGTCCCGCTAAAACTGAAATTCGGATGACCAGATCAGATTACACATATTGAAGCAAGTGTACACCAGGGTAAAACACAGACTGATATTTTCAGCTATCAAATTACAGAAAAACCTTGTAGAAATACAATGCTGTTATACACAACGTTTTAATCTGGACAACCCTTTAATAGATCGGTCATGTTACAGATATTTGGCTGAAAATTTTAAAATAAATGTAACAGTTTTGGTGAACAAAAATGAACTATTGTGCTCACAGAAGTCTCCTTTTAAGAAACATCTTGCAAATAATACTTCAAGACATTTTATTCATACATTCAAAATGATCCTGTCACATAGTAACAGAAAATCATTTGCTTAGAGGCATTCATGTTTTTAACACTTCGATTACTGACTTGGCATCGGTTACAGCTCCCTTTGAGAACAAAAGAATATTCAGAGCAACCCAACATATTGTTAAGAGCAACACATAAGACGGATGTATTCCCTTTGGTGAGCAGATGAATGAAGATGATAGTGTTGATAGATACACGACGGGATTCATGCAGAGAGGAGGAATCAAGTAAAGTAAATGCACCAGCCATAAACCTCCAGTGCTCCCTTCCACCAGCCCAGCTCTACCGGTGAGTCCATCCAACCTCTGCAGTGAGTGGGACTTGAGCAGGTAAAAGAAAAATTTCTAGTCTTTACTGTTACAAAGGCATTACTGTTACAAAGGCATTACAAAGGAGCTCTGCGGAGAAGGACCTGGGGGTCCTGGTGGACGACAGGTTGGCCATGAGCCAGCAGTACACCCTGGTGGCCAAGAAGGCCAATGGGATCCTGGGGTGCATTAAAAGGAGCGTGGCCAGCAGGTCAAGGGAGGTGATCCTCCCCCTCTACTCTGCCCTGGTGAGACCGCATCTGGAATATTGTGTCCAGTTCTGGGCCCCTCAGTTCAAGAGGGACAGGGAACTGCTTGAGAGAGTCCAGCACAGAGCCACGAAGATGATTAAGGGAGTGGAGCATCTCCCTTATGAGGGGAGGCTGAGGGAGATGGGTCTCTAGCTTGGAGAAGAGGAGACTGAGGGGTGACCTCACTAATGTTTATAAATATGTAAGGGGAGAGTGTCAGGAGGATGGAGCTAGGCTCTTCTCAGCAACATCCAATGATAAGACAAGGGGCAATAGGTGCAAGCTGGAACATAGGAGGTTCCACTTAAATATGAGAAGAAACTTCTTCACAGTGAGGGTGACAGAGCACTGGAACAGGCTGCCCAGAGATGCTGTGGAGTCTCCTTCTCTGGAAACATTCAAAACCTGCCTGGATGCATTCCTGTGTGACCTGATCTAGGTGTTCCTGCTCAGCAGGGGGATTGGACTAGATGATCTTCCAAGGTCCCTTCCAATCCCTAACGTTCTGTGATTCTGTGATTTTAAATAGAATCCAAAGGGAAAATAACATGCTGCTGTTTCAGTTCATAAGCTTGTGTCTTTCGGATGTTTTCTCTGCACTTGAAACTTGTTGCACTTGAAGTGCAACCACACGCTATATTATGTAGTTGGTTTTTTTTCTAACATCAGAACACCACTTCTTTGAGCAAGCTGTGCTATCTTCAGACCAACCACTGTAATTTTCCCCTTCAACTGTAGTAATGACAAAGCTTTCAAGTACAAGGCAGCCTGTTTCAGCGGGCACAGCACCAGATGAGCTCAGAACACCCCTCCGCGCGGCGTGCTGCGCTTGGGGCACTCATTCGTGCTGGTTTGCTCTCTGTAATTAAGTTGCTTCTGTTACAGGGACAACACAGCTTGGACAAAGGTCTGTCCCACCAGAGACAAGTTCATAAAGACTCAGTACAATTTAGCAACTATACTGATTAACGGAGTAACCCATTTTGTTCTCCCCATATATAAGCTTTTTCTGTTTGCGCACAGGCAGGGAGGCAGAAAAGGAGTTCAGCTCTTCTGGAAATTATGAAAGAGGATGGTTTGGTAGAGTTTGGTCTTTGTATAAATGGGCTACTCCCTAGCCCAAGTGTGACATGAAAGATGCTTTTCCTGAAGCAAAAAGTAAAAAGGAAATAATGACGAAGACATTGATGGAGACAAGATGGAAAAGTTCAACACGGCGAGATACTAAGTTAAGAAAAAATGCAAGGAATCCAGGAAAGAAAAATTATGCAGGGGAGGCAATTTTAGTCTAATTTTTTTAAAGAACGCATTAGAAAGAAAGTTAGAGTACAACTGAAAGGGAAAATATTGCACCTAGTAAAACAGACTTAAATCGTCTAAATTGCAGCCAGTATGATCACAAAGGAATTGAAAAAAGTTAGATCCAAAGAAAATGTCGGAATGACTTATTTACAATTAAGTAAAACACAGGTTACCTGAAGAAGAATAATTCACTAGGATGACTTACAAAAAACGAAACAAAATGGCAAGAACAGTTTTACCACTGTTCCATCATCAATGGAGCTGGTCAACTCTGGGCTACTCACTGATATTTAGGAGTAATTAAGCCTGTCAGGACAAGGAACAGGAATAAATTAGTACACCATTAAAAGGCCTTTTCAACCCTAATTACAAGCTGCCTTGCTTTTGTGAAAAAATAACATGTGTTAGGGGCTTTCTGTTCGTTCCTTTGTGTTGAAGACATTTAGTTTAAATGTCAAAAATAAGAAACTAAAGTGAGCCTTGTACAAGGTCCTTAACTTGGTATCCAAATACAAATATTGTAACATCAAAGCAATTCTCAGATTGCTTCCAGAACTTCTGGCAGTGCTTCATACTATTTGAACAACACCTACTTCACTACCGGGCAATGAAATGCTTCTTCAAACGCTGACCAATACTGCGGCACATTACCAAGGGAGAAGCACGTTTGAAAACATTGCTTCGGGGAAAAATCTCACAGACTATTGTTACTGTTTTGTTTCTTAAAAGAAAAAACAAACTCACAACACAAACAGACCATAATAAAGCAGAATGAGGGCTTAATACTAGCAGATTTAATACAAAAAGCCTATATGAATCCATCCTGCGTGCCCTCTGATTTAAAGCATAAATAAATCAAAGACACAAAATAGCCAGAATTAAGCAACTAAAAAATAAAGTTTCTTCAGAAATACTTCAGAATTTCATTTTCTTATCTTCTGGTTTGTTTTGAAAATGTGTCTTCTATTGGACAGTTTTGAGATCAAAATTAACAGCCTTCTCAGGTCTTACCTATACTAACCATTGAATCTAGCACAGATTTTTTTCTTCCAATTAAAAAATGTTTGCACTAGAAAGGTGGCAATCAATAAAAAGACACCCTTACACAACTGGATACAAAGTCTTGGATATTCTGAAAGGCTGTAACTATGCCAATTCTATAGAAGGGATGAAAGGATATATAAAATAAAATCCTTAGATCTTTTCTGTGCCTTGAAGATGGCACTGTTTTTATCTGTTAGGTCACCTGAACAGAAACTACTTTAGAATAGTGGAAAACATTACAAAACAGGTCTTATCTTCAAAGGTGGTGGTAGGAAAACCCAAAGGAATTTCAGTCCTCTGAGATATCAACAAAGAATTTAATTATGAAGTGATTTACTACAGTATTTTGGTACTATAATCTGTAAGCCTACAACAGAGACATAGGTCAAAGAGAAATTCCTGCAACTCTAGTTCATTAGTGTATCTCCAAATGTTTAATACATATGTTTTCAAATGTTTAATATAATGCCAGATAAGAACGTTAGGAAAAGAAACACAATTCATACTAATTTTTTTAAGCTATCTCAAATAAAATTCCTTAACGTACCTGGAGTGAAACAGAGACAAATTTGAACTCTCATCTATACTTGGAATATGATGTAATTAGGTACTCCAGCAAAAAGAGCAACTTTGTCTAATTTTAGCTCTCCTAAAACCCCTGCTTGGGGAAACTTTTAACATTCAGCCCTGTGGGATGGGAGACATCCTAATAGCAGCCAGCACTGAAATGATGTTGTAACTTACAGACGCACTATCCCATAGTCTTTGCCTGATCAGTTTGGTGGTTAGATTAGGAACACTGCCCTTTAATAGGCTGGCCTAGTCTTTGCAGTGCCACTCCAGCAAGGCTTGAGTGGCATCTGACCTCTCTGCACATTGCTCTCACTTTGGGGGTAGTGCTCTGAAAGCACAGCTCTGGTGGGCTGTTTCTACTTATTAAAAGAAAAGACCTTGTCTTGGTAGGACCTTCAAAAAAACCTTGTTGAACTACTGAAGACAATAAAAGGGGGCAGGGACAAGACGCAAGGACAGCCAGGTCCTCGAGTCAACATGCTCTGAGCTTCTTCCTGCGAGGCAGGGATGGGGATTTCGTGGCTGCAGGTCTCTGCCTCACCTAGCAGAGACATAGCAGCTCTTCAAACGGAAGGGTACCAGCAGAGATTTTTGCACAGACACGTGAAACAACACAAACACCACAAAGCAAAACTTAGAAGTGTCTTATACTGTGGCCCTTATATGGGCCATAACGAAAAGAAGGGCAGTAATGTGGCATCTCTGAAGTGACAAGTAGCGGTGTGGTGTGAGCAGAGTGAGCACGCTGGTAAGAAGGCATTAAGACTTGTTAAAAACCTACCAAAACAGGGGTTATGCCCAGCGCGGGGTCCTGGCCCTAGCGGGATGGCTACGTCCCCATGCAGCCCCTGCCCTGACCACTCTCTGGCGAGGACAGCAAAGAGGAGCGCGCTAGCATCTGCACCCCGTTCTGGACGGCCACACGTCCTCAGGAAACCTTATGGACAGACACAGCCATCAACACGAGGAGGACTCGAGTGACACTCGATCAGTTCTGAACCATTCTGCTCAGCTTCTCTGAAACTCTCCGTGACTTTCAAACGCAGACTGGTCTCTCTGCTTCAGACACGAGCACAGCATTTAAACATCAAACAGCTGTTGCTTCTCATTCCAGGAGCGCTTTACCAGCATCTGTAACATAACCTCGAATTATAATTTTGTTTGTATCAAAACGCCTTGGTAAGTGACGAGGGAGGACCCTTCTTTTGGCCAGTCATATGTCGCTATGTCCACTGTGCGACACCAGTGCGCTATCAGTCGCAGTGAAATCTCACACTGATATTTTAATATATGTTGGCAAAGCCTGGCCCTAACCATTGACTAATTATTAGAGGAAATAAAAATAAATCTCTCTATTTTGTATTTTAAGATAAATGAATAGTTGCTGCATTAACTGCTCAGGGGCCATATAAACAATGTATACATTGTTAGCAAAGTGCTAACAACTGACATTTCACAGTATCCTGTAGTTAGTGTGAAACCAGACTGTAAATTAACACAGTCCCACCAAGCTGATGAAAACAATTTACCATAGTGGTATATTTCTGTCTTTTGTGTACACGGTTCCATTACATATAACAATATTTCCCACATTACTGTCACAAAATAATCAAAATATTTTGTGAACCTCACTGCTAAATGCTGTTTCTAGAAATTGCATAGACTTAAACTGAAATGATCTACATTGGTGAATTAAGTTATTGGCATACTGAAATGAAAAAAATACTCATTTAAGACAGTTCCACGAGTTGGAAAGACGTGCTTGCAAAACAGACGTTTAATGTCTCACATTCAAGTTATTTCTTGATAACCACTGCCTGTACCAGGCCATATTATTTATCGGCTGCTGCTTTAAATGGCTCCTTTCTATTTGAGGTGAAACGAGAATGAATTTCAAGACTTTGAGGGGATATCAAGAACATGGAAACAATCAACCCTTCCTTTACACATCATCACTACCATTCAAATAAAAAATAAATGAAGGACACTTTCTTTAATTCCAAAAAACCAGTTCCAGGGTCAGACTTGATTGTGCAAAAGCTGCAGGAGGAATGTTCTGAGTTTCAGCAACTTAAGAAGGTTTTTTCTTTAAAGAAATGTTTTAGTAAACATGTGCACACTTCCAAACTTCTGGAATTCAAAACACTTTTCTCATGATGTTCCAAACCTTCTGGAAAGTTGTACCATGCATGTCACTCTTGCACTCAGTCCTTCTGAAATAAAACTGAGTTCAAGGGCATGCAGATGAGACACAGTATTTGTATTTGTCTGAGTGTTTTCTCCTGAATTTACACAAAGTCCAACAAGCTGTAATGAATTCCACAGGAGAGGAATACATTGTGTACAAAGTATCATTATTGAAAAAGAAATATTTCCACATCTGCCTCTGTCCAGTTCCATTCTGCACAGACTGTAAAATGACACAGCTCAGCTGGAGGGAGGAAAATTCAGAGAAGTAAATTAAAAATGACTGCTGAGCTCTTTTTGCAAACAGATTAATGGAGAAGTAAAATCCAACACATGCATGGGAGTCAAAGTACCTGTCTTATAAAATTATAAAACCACAGAGGAAGTCCGTAAACAAAACAATTCATCTCTACATATATTAAAACATCTAGGTAATATATGAAAGGAGACAGCAACACTACTAGTGGTATCCCAATAAAACAGCAGATGGCACCAGTCTTTTCTTCTAAGGAGTGAAGCTTAGCTTCCAAATTTCAACGAAATTCAATAGGCAGTGATATGATCCTAACAATATCATTAGTCACAAAATTTGGAAGATTTTGGAATGCTTGGGCAGCCCAAGCATTATCTTATCACCGGATGGCTGAAGAAAACAGAGATGGCCAAGCCACTGGGACTTACGTCCACTGTAACCTAAAACTGCATGAGACCACTAAGGTTATCAAGACCCATTAATGAGTTTATGATAGGAATTAAATAAAGCTATTGCATGACCTATTGCAAAACAATCAGTGACATTTTGGCCTCACAGCTGAAGAGATAAGAACAGAAGTCTACTTTTCACTTTTACTTGTATGATTGAGTTACACACACTTGAATACAGTAGGTATTCAAGTCACACATGGAGATGTTAATACTACATTTTTTTCCGGCCTTTTCCCAAATTTATTTAGGTAGTTAACTGTTTGGAGCAGGAATTATCCCTTATTAAGTTCATGTGGTTCTTGACACGTGTTGCTGGTGCAACTATAATTCAGTTCTCTGAGTGAATGTGTCTTGAATTACTTAGTAACATGGTGGGTTTTGCCAGACCTCAGCCTCATTCATGAGAGGAGGTGAATCAAGACTGCATAGCAAGGAAAACTTACTGAGGGGCACCAGCCTCATTCGGTTTAGAAAATTTCAGCCTAAGCAGTTCAAGGTAAGAGTATATGCAATGGAAATATGACTTAGGAAGGGACTAACTAATGGTGCTACAACCCAATCTATAGATTACTGAAAGCTGTATGTATGCATCTAAGGAAAAACGTCAGCATCATTTTTAAAAGAGCTGTTTGCTACCCAAAAAAGCTACTCCTTTATAATGAGAAATACCCAGATACACCAATTTCACTTGTAGGGATGGTTAATATAAGCCTAAGACAGTGCTCATTCCAAGTCTCTCAGAGCACTGATTTAAAAAATAAAAAATAAAAATCAACAACATTGAGGTACGTGCTTAAATTGTTATTTCCTACTCAGGAAAAAGGTTAGGTTGCCTATTCTGTTAACCACTGTTGAAATCAAGGGGACATATACACATACTTAAATTCACTCCCTACTGAGTAAAGCACTAAGAGCATGTGCTAAATGTGCCTTTGGGATTAGTGCCTAATGCTGCACACTCTTGGAAATATTTAAACACGTTTAATTTTGTTACCATGAATATTTCCAATGAGAAGTATGTCCATTGCTGTTAGCAGGAGTAAGACTTTGAACACTACTGAGAAGGTGACTATAAGGAACAAATTACTACTGCAATGTTACTTCTCTTTGTAAATGAAAATTCTCATAGAGGTGTATGAGAGATTTATCTACATGAAGAGATAAGAGGAAGGGAGTCAAAACCTTTCAGGGAAAAATAAACTGCAAAAGTAAAGCAAGTTATTGTCACAGCTGACAAACAGAAAAGTCAATTTTCTTTGCTCAACTCCCACATTTTTTTCAGAACTCACTGTACTTCAACAGGGTACATAAATCAACAACAACAAAGTATTTATATTTTTAATTCTGTGTAATTAATGAACAGTCCTTCCCTTTACTGCAATCAGAACCTCCATATAGGAAAATATAAGCCAATTGATGCCATATGTCCCTCAGAATTGTTATTCCAGATGTATTCCTTGGAGTCACAGAATTGAAGTTCCTGTTTCCTTTAAATAACACATTCCTAAAAACTCAGATGAAGCAGTATAAAGTCATTCGTTAATGTGATTAATTTTTTTTTATTCAGTTCCTTCATCATTTTTCCTGTCACCTTAGATCAAATTAAAGAAACCATTTAACTACAACATATTAAATTGTGAAGAAGCACAAATGCACTTAGCTTTAGGTTTTAGCCTGAGATTTCTATGTCCAGGACGGTGACCTTACACATACAGGCATCTGAGAACTAATCTCTAAGTTTTATTTTTTATTAGCACAGAACTTCATCCTTACAGTGAAGCAGTTTGATTTGCTCAGAACACTTGTTTTTAAGAAGCTGCATTTTCATTCTCTCTCCCTTTGCCTTTAACCTGTAGCAAAGAAACAAACAACATAACGCACGATTTTGTGGGAATATTTGCTTAATTGAAGGTTAACACTGCTAAGTACTGCTAACAGAAAATCAGAAATGGTGACAGGAGTTTCAGCGATTGCTTTCCCACATTGCCCTGCCAACAACCTCAACCTTGTTGAGCCATTTTCTCTAAGGGCTAGAAGTAATTAAGTTTCATTGCTAAATCAGTCTTGAGCCTGTCCTGAGCAGAAAAATCACTTATGTTTAATTGCATGTGGTGATGTGGTGAGCAGTCTATTAGGCTGACTGCAGATAGTGGTTTATTTTCTGCAGCTCTGCAGGGTACTTAAAAATGAAAGGTCATTATTTTATTCAGGCAGTCACTTGTATAATACATATTTCCTACAGAAAACAGTACTGCTTAAAAAAAATGCTCATTATTTGAGTTTATGTTACATAGTTATACTAAATATTCTTTTGCAGGTTATTGAGTTTAAAAAGATGAGTTTCTGAAACTTAGAAACAACTCAACTGAATATTTATTCTACTATAATAAACATCTATTTAATATTTAACATAAGTTTATCAATTGTATTACTAATAGTTAAAATAAGTGTATACATAAAGAAAATAATAAACTGCCCGTCATTTTTAATATTCAAAGATGCATATATATTTTAGATATATATATATAAAGAATACACACATAATCATACACACACACACACCTGAATGCAAACACATGTCCAGGGGAACGTTCCCCATGACCTTAAGAAACCGTACATACTGTTTGTTAATCAGAACCACATATTTTTCACCTGATTCCATCAAGAAAGAATTAGTTTCCATAAAATTGTAACCGACAGGAACAGATTGGTTTCATGGTTCAGAGTGGGAGAACTGTTCCAACAGTCTGCTCATGCTACATTCCTGCTGCTGGCGGACCAGACCTGCAGCTAGCCTAACTATCTCAGACTAAGATGCTAGTCAAGAAAAAGAATTTAATTCTAAGAAGACAGCAATTTAATACTGTAAAAATATTACAACTGAGTTACCAGAGAACTTTAAACAACAAAGTTCAATTAATACCCACTACTACTGCTTCTTGAAGTGCCCTCTATGCTCACACTTGTGCACTGAGCAATGGCATTTGACCTTTTCTGTAACAAAGACTTGCTTTACATTTGTAGAGGTATTTAACTGTCTGAGGTTAGACTGTTCTCCAGGCATAGGGCTGGCCTCCCAAAACCAACTCATGAAAGTTTTTCATTTAAAAGAAGGAAGAAGAACAAAGATTTGAAGTATGAGCTGACTTCAGATCACTGCAGGACCAGCATCATGACATCCAAAAAAGCCAGTCATTCTCACCGAATGAGGATCCCGATCTGTCATATGACAGAGATGCTTCAGAGTCTCTTCCCTTCTGTAACCAATTAGTATTACATTGGAAATACTGCACCTTGCTCTGGGTATCACTTCCCAACTGTGGTAGACAACCTCCCCATAAATTTGTGAAAACAAATAGCACTTTCATACACCTTCATTTTTTTTGGGGGGGGGGTTCATCCTAAAACCCTTAGCATTAAAATTGGAGTTGCTTGCCCTAGGTACTGCACTTTGATTTTTATAAGGCTTAAAATAAGTTTGTAGAAGGAATATTTAAATTTTAACTCTCATACACTATTTATTTGGCACATATTTGATTCAAGTGTCATCATTCTAGTTTTACACATATAGAAAAATGCACAGCAAGATTTAAAAACTTAGCACTTTATACACAAACAGAATAGTTGAGGTTGCAGAGGACCTCTGGAGGCCATCTGCTCCAACCCCTGCTCAAGCTGGGACACCCAGAGCAGCTTGCCCAGCACCATGTCCAGGCAGCTTTAGAAGATCTCCAAGGAGGAGACTCCACAACCTCTCTGGGCAACCTGTGCC
>VXAA01003906.1:347057-389897 GCA_013399115.1 Anseranas semipalmata | reverse complement strand
GTACAAGTGCTCAGCCACCTGCAGAGGAAAGAAGTGCTTCCTGATGGTCAGACAGAACCTCTTGTATTCCAGTTTGTGCCCATTGCCTCTTGTCCTGGCACTGGGCACCACTGAAAAGAGCCTGGCTCTGTCCTCTTTGTACCCTCCCTTCAGGTGTTTATACACATTGATGTGTTCTCCCCTGAGCCTCCCCTTCTCCAGGCTGAACAGCCCCAGGTCTCTCGGCCTCTCCTCACAGGAGAGGTGCTCCAGTCCCTTCATCATTTTTGTGGCCCTTTGCTGGACTCGCCCCAGTAGCTCCATGTCTCTCTTGCAGTGAGGAGCCCAGAACAGCCTCTTCTGCAGGAAGGGCACACCGCTGGCTCATGTCCAACTTGGTGTCCACCAGTACTGACCCCTGGGGTAGTCTGCTTGTTACTGGCCTCCAGCCAGACTTTGTGCCACTGAGCACCACCCTCTGGGCCTGGCCGCTCACCCAGGTTTCATCCCCCTCGTTGTCTGCCCACCCAGCCCTTACTTCAACAGCTCCTCTAGAAGGATCTTATGGGAAACAGTGTCAAAACAGAAGTATTAATTGTTGTTATTTATTTAATTCATTCTGTACAAATCCCTCCCAGTCTTACTGTTCATCAGTTTCACTTTTCATCAGTTCACCAGCTACAATCTAAAATTACTCATTAATAAGAAAATATAAACTATTATTTGTATGATTTTCCTCATATATTGAACATCAAACAGGAAAGAGAAAGAGCTTGCTCACTGACTGTGGCAAATTCATCCTTATTTCAGAAAACCAAAGAAAAGCATTACAAATAACATTTAGATTTATGCAACCTATTTATATATGGGGCAATTAACAAGTATTAAAGACAGCTACTTTTTTTGTTTGCAAAACAATATTTTTAGAAGTCTAACATATGAATAAGGAGTGTAAAATAACTTGAATTGGGACAGCAGAATGAATGAGAACATTAAAAATGTAATCGGACATGAAGAAATAAAATGATTTCCTTTTATCCCCAGTCACTTGACCAGAGGAAAAAGCTTATGATGCAAAGTCAAAAATTATTCTTGACTCCTCGGTCATTCCAATCTGTCCTGGTTTTTGTTTCTTGTCAAACTGATTTGTCTCCTCAATGGGGTTTAGAAGAATGGTCATGAGCAACACCTCCATTTGCCATAGAAATGGGAGGATATTACTCAAATGACTGAATTCAGTGATAATTCTAAAGAGCAGGCAGGAAACACCGACAATCATTTTAGCATGATTTTTGCATTTGCTTTGTTCTCCTAAAGGAATATTAATTATCATTAGTTGGGAATGATTGAATGCAAATAACATTTACACTAAAATTAAAGTATCCCTTCTTCAAAGTGAATCTACATATAGTATAACCAATGAATTAGTTGGCATGCATTTATTTTTATTGTTATATGTTAGAGAAAATGACAATACACTCACACATTGGCAAGAACTCCAACAACTTGAGTCAAACAGCTTGCACGGAAACTGAAGATCAGTTGAGTGCTCTAATTGCGTCTTCTGCATGTATTTAGCATTCTTAAATGCATACAGGAATGTGAACACATTCTTAGCTTTATCAACCTGAACAGCTTTTTTCAGTTTGCTATTTCTTCAGATTTCTGAATGCATTAACATAACTTTACCACCAACACCACCAGACTGAGGAAGAAGCACGGTTCAAGTACCAACCTCCTGCAATACCTATTGTGCCTCTCCGAATGTACAGAAGTAAAATTCTCCCTACAGACTGTCTTCGTTCTGGCACAACAACAGAGTTGCCAGACTTTGGAGGCAGGTTTTAAGTGTAAAGCAAGATCACAGTTTCATTCCAAGGCCATGGCATGTAAGACCACAATTTGAATATTTGAAAACAGATGCTGTCGTGTTACAGAAGAGTAATGTCTATATTTGAACTGACAATCATGAACTACATTTTGAATGACAAAGAAATTAAGAAATCAGTTAAGAAAAACAATTATATTAAGAAAACAACCTCATATACTTCCCTGATGCCATATTTCTTGATCGCCAGAACTCATGTTAAGCAAATACTTGATTGGAAAGTAAACATATTTCCTTTTTTTTTTTTTTTGCCACAGTTTATATTGTCTGCTTCTGCCATGCACTTGCTGTTTTGCTGATGAGGAAAAATAAGAAATCTGGAATATACAGGTAAGGTAAAAGAAAATTTTAAAAAAGAAAGTAATCTTTGAAGTAGGTAATTCCCTCCTTCCCTTGCTGTTTGTCAAAAACTTCTTGATGATATCTGGCAAATGTTTCTGAGCATAATCCAATATACATTTTAGACTCATGTTTTACTTCACAAAGGGGAAGTTATGATTATAATAACATAAATGTAGTCTATCAGCCTGCATTAAAAGATCTACTTTATAATAAAAAGAATGCATAGCATGATATGTCAAACATTTTAAGTATTAAACCCCATTGTTCCAGTTTATGAGAAGCAGACAGGCTACATTGCCCATGCATTTAAAAAAAAAAAAAAAAAAAGAAAAGCATGAATCACTTAGATAACTTTCAAAACAGAAGTGAAATCATAAGTTCTCTAAGTTTCCGAATTTGAGTGTTATCGTTCTTAAGTGTAACTCTCCATATTCTGGAACAAGTAGCCACTATCTTATCTTCATATAGTTCTACCTTAACCTTACAGCATACGATACCTAAAATGTATTCATTTTTGATGTTCCCCACCCTATGAATCTCACCACTCCACTATAAAATTATCTGGAATATCCACATTTGTCAAGGCTCATGACGATTTTTAGTGAGAAACACAATATCCTCTGGCAAATTACCTATTAAAAGAGCAGAAGAGTTCTTTACATTCAGCTAAGGTTTTGAAACAAATTTACTTTCTTGTTTATGATTAAAAATGACTCTCAACCTATAAACCACATAAAAAGGATAATCCAGGACAATCTAGTACCAAAGGCCTAGTAACATTTGTTGGACACAAACCACACTCATACAACCGAACACATGGAGAAAACAACACTCGAATGCTGTACACTGGAACAATGTGAATGGAATCTGGTAGTTTTCCTCTCCAGGGATCTATGGAATTCTCTTTCTCTCCAACTTCAGTTTTCATTGTATTTAATCAGAAGAATTATTTACTTTTAATTTACTTACAGATATTATTGATAAGGTATGCAAGTCTTCAGCAATTAAACTACCTTTGAACTGGTTAGTAATTCTGACCTGCCAGAAGGATTTTCCAGATACCAATACCATTTTTAAATAGTTCTGACACATATCCCGAAAAGAAACCTGAAGTAGGCAGACTATAAAACAGTTCTATTCAGAAGTATATGTTTTATCCATTTGCTGCTGTTTTACAAGAAGTTATAAAAGACAGGCTCAATATCATTTCCAAAAAGATTTCACCAAACAGAAAGGTACAGCTATATATATCCTTAATTACAAAGTTTTTTTTTTTTTTTAACCGATGCTTCAGAACACTGATATAGGCTACTTTTTTTTTTTTTTAAACTTTTTTTTTTAAAGCTAAAAATCAAACCTTTCTGTCTTTTGGGGAGAGAGAAAGAGAAGTGACCTCACTTTAAAGGGAAATGGACTCAAGTGCAAGTAACTGCTTCTTTATACTTTTGCAAAGTACTACCTTTCAAAAATAAGAGTGCAAAGATAAGAGAAATGAATACTAAAACATACTGGCACTTTAGATCTTCCACCACATATTCGGAAAATATGGTTTGGTTAAATTAAATTGACACTGTTTTGCAACATATTAAATTTAAAAAATACACATTTTTCTGTGTATTAGCAACCCTCAACCAGGAGGGAAAGAAAACACAAAATAAGATCCAAGAGACTGACAACGCTACTTTGAAGGCAGGAAAAGTCCATGAATGTTATGACATGGCCTTACAAGAATTTAAGTTTCGTTGTACCAAACCAGATTTCTTTTGTATATGTCAAACACAGTTTGCTAGGAAGCATTTTAGTTTCCAATGTGAACAAACAAGACTTGTTTTGACCAACAGCACTTTTTAAAAGTGTCCTTGGCCACAGACATAAAGCTTAAAAAGTAGAGGAGCCGCCAGGGATATAACTAGAGTGGCTCCAATGCTGTAAGATTTATGTAAATCTGAGAAAACATCTTTCCTCACATATTAACATGACAGTAACAAAGTATTAAAGACAAAAGAATGGAAATCAGAGATGTCAGGGTAGTCTGTGAGAGCAGAGCTTTTAAACCCCTGGCAATAATGACATCTTTGTGATAGGAAGGGAAGAGGGTAGCGGATCAGATGTCTAGGATCACGTTGCCATTCAGTTTCTAATGTGCCTGTAAGTGATTAGGCCTGGTATGCCCTCGAGCTGAAATCACAGGAAACAGAGTGCCCAAAGCAATTTTATTTGAATGAAAATTAATCTCAAGTGATTCACAATACCTTTCACAATCCACAATAACGTCGTTTATGAAGCCTTCCTGCGCTTCATGTATTACAAATGAAGCTGGCCAAAAATACAAGCAGACACAACACTGTGACAAAACCGAAAATTTAAAAATAAAATGTAGAATTCAGTAATTTCTAGAGTAAATCCCTTCATACAGAAAAGAGATCATCATTTAAATGACCACTCTATACCATGTCACCTTTACAATACAGAACTAAATAAAATAATTGACGTATCCCAAGATCTCTTTCAAATTGCTCTAATGACAAGCAAAATCAAGAATTTCCTTCTCATGAAAATATATATACATATGATTGCAGTTATTGCTACTAATAATAAAGATTATTGTCTAACTGATTTAATTACACAGCTGAAGTTGCCAGGACCCTACACTACATTCTGATCTGACATGGTGTATGGGGCTGAAAGAGGGCGAGGAACTTTGAGCTAGTAATCTCATTTTAACATTGTCCCCTCCTTTCCTAGGTAGAAGTTCTATTTAAAAAAATAAAATAAAATTTCACAATGAAAAAGAAAGAACCTATGCACACATACGCATACATATAGAGACAAAATTGTTTTAGAAATGTAACTTCAGTGACTACTGAATTTTGTGATTTATTATCAGTGCAAACCACAAAAGCAAAAATAAATGCTTTTGCAACTTGTTCAGCCTTTTATAACATTTTTAAATTTATTATTGACTTTAACAGCATTATTCTAAAATATATATACATTCTCTCGTACACCACAGTAGTCTGTGGTTTTGAGTTATAAAGAAAAAATACTCTATTGGAGTATTGGACTGTCAAAACAAGCCTTACATCACAAAAATATAAGGATTGCTCCTTTGGAGATAATTGCATTGCTGTTACTAAAGTCCTTCCTATTCAGACCAAAACAAACTGATGTTATCTTAAGAGTTGTCCCGGTGCTTTTTTTAAAGCTTGAGCCCAAGTCATGCAGGTAGACCTGTGGCTCTTGGACCATGTTATCTTCCATCTGTCCCAGCTGCAAAATGTAAAGCAGAGGATGAAGTCTGTGGAACTAACAGAAGAACTGTTGCGTAAAGAAGTATTTCATATTGCTGTTGCCACCTTTATGTGTTTACTTCCAAAAATATAAAATAAATTGCTTGTTAAAAATCCTTACAACCCCCCTTGATTAACTTCTAGCTAAAAATTTAATATACATGTATCACAGGTATTTGGTATGAATACAAAATCCACCAAAATTACTTTTTATAGGTAACTGGGCTAAGTTCATACAGCTTTGCACTTCATATTATTTACCCTACAGAAAATACACAGAACAAAAATGTAATTCTGAAATCTATTAAACACAGTTTTAAATGTGTAAGTAAAGACATGTCGTCTTGCAACAAAGTGCCAGCAAACCAACACCAAGTAGGATAGATCTTTCTTCAGGCACTGCAGCTAAATCTAAACTTTATCATGAACTGAACCTCACTAAACTTCCAGACACAATCTAGAGCTCCCTTTTCAGACTTTGCTTCCATTGGCATTTCATGGATTAAGGCTTTTGTATAACTGGAGTGGAAAAAAAAAAAAAAAGGGAAAAAACCACCAAATATCCTAAATTAGTGGCATTCTTCAGTAATGCTACAGACTGAAGATTCCATTTCTTTCTTTGAAACTTTTCAAAACATCTCAGCTGTTGCAGTTATTATCAAATGGAGCCTATCATATTGCCTAAGTTCTTTTTTGCTCTGGCTCTCCTATGCAAGAAAAAATTAATTTTTTCCTGTATATCCCAGCACAAGAACCCTACATGAAGATTCTGCATGTTCCATCGTACTGAAGGTCCCCCTTATGCCTCAGTGCTTCAGATCGAAGAGCACAATCCCTGGGGCATGGCCTTTCTTTTCTCCAGCTCTGAGGCAGCAATGTTTTTTTTCCTGATAAAGAACCCTAAAATTACACACCTGAATTCTTCCACCCAGAAGACCCAGACAGTTTACAGACTCGTGAAGATGTTGCAAGAAATGAGTTAACACCCACAGAGTTCAAATATGGCTGTTATCAGTTCTAGCTCTCTGGGAGTCCTGCCTCTGCCATTACCTCTGTTGTCCACGTGAGCCTACGTATTTCATGGGATTTTTTCCATTAAGAGTTCCACCCTCTCTGTTTATCCTCCTGCTCTTCTCTGATGGGCTGTGTGCATTTCTATTTCCCTCTTCTACAGAGATTGCTAACATCGGTCCTGCAAGCTAAATGTCACAATCAGATTCCTCCTTCCCAGAATCACTGAATGGTTTAGGCTGGAAGGGACCTCTGGTGGTCACCTGGTCCAAACCCCTGCTCAAGGAGGGACATCCAACCCAACGCAATCACGTGGGTTGCCCAGGACCACGTCCAGTCCTGTCCTTCTTGTTCAGTACCTCCATGTGAGGTACAAATCTTACTTGTGACACACTGTTTCCAGCTGATCACTTCTTTCTTGCTCAGTGTGAATAAAATTGGTCACTTTTGATTAAAATTAGGGAAAACTTTTCTCTCTCTGTGTATAGTCAACAAGCTTCAACATGGAATATGTCAAACATATTCCACTTCCCTATCATGCATCTAACGACTTCTCACAGCCTCTGCTGCTAACTCTTAATCCTTCTTCTGGCAGTCTCTGCTGGGGACGGGATGAGCGAACAACAGCAGCAGCTCCAGCAGATGCAGAACTGGAGAGCAAAATTGGTAAGAAAGCATGAACTGTCAAGCCTAAAGCACCAGGCTCCTCATCCTCTTCAGCAGGCAGGCTGCAGCTCCGCTTGTTTCCCCACAACTCTGCCACTGCTACCGCATCAGCTAGCACCCAGGAAGACAGCAGCTGTAACTGGAAGAGGCTGGAAGGCATGAGGAACAGACAGCAAGAGATCTCAGCCTGCTGCATGAGCACCAGAAGCAGAAGAAACAGCTGGAGAAGTTCCCCAGGTGGTGTGAGGTACCCCGAGCACACAGCCCTCTCCTATGCCTGTCACTCTGACTTTAAAGCTTGTGAAGCTAATAAAAAGCATCCCGAGAATTCTGTACACAAGCGCAGCCACAGATTTGGTGTGATCACATCTGCCCATACAATGTTTGGGTCATCTTGGAATGAGCTTGAAGTGATAACAGAAATGAGCAAACTCTACAAGGCTCTGCCCCATGCTCCACCCCCAGGACAAAGCAGGTGACAGAAATTACTAAGAACAAGAAAAAAAAAACTTATTGATTCCTGAAAATGAATTCTACTTCTGGGTTTGGTTCCCTCCCATGGATGCTACTGCACTTCAGTCAAGCCAGGAGCAAGGCAACTGTTGAGAAGATTCTTCAGGAACCTTTATGATCTAAATCCTGAAGTTCAGTAACTGTTAGCATTATGTACCCAAACTTGATAACTGCTTTTGGCAGCATGATTCTCTAAACTCTCAACAGTAATTTTACAAAGCATATCCAGAAGTCAAATATCTAGAATCACCTCATTTTTCAATTCCTTCAAGGATAATTAAAGCAAGATTTAAAAATTCTGTAAGCACACAGACTTGAGAAGATGAATCCCAAGGAACAAGGAGCAGTCAGAAGCAGGAGAAAAGACATTTGCCCTAAACAGTGAATATTATAAATCCACCTGTTGATGACAACTGGATTATAATGGATAACTGTTCTGTTTGCACAGAAGAAATATTTGTCCATTAATCTGTTCAGCAGTGTAGACAGAATACTGTAATTTTTAAATTAATGTAAATAGTATCTGCATTAATTTTTCCTCCCAGTATTGAACAGTTTTACTCCCTCCTAAATGTTAAATGGGACTACATTCTAAATATCACTATGAGAGCCCAACAGCACTTTTGCACATTTGGACTGCTGCATCCATAGTTTGGAATTGCCAATAAACAAGTTGCTCAGCTTTCATTTAAGCTGCCAAGTTCTGGTCCTGCAAACAGAATCCAGTCAACTTTAGTTCACATTCAACTTTTTTTCTGGCTCCCTTTCTACTTATGCACTGTGTAAACACTTAGCAATTTCTTGGAAGAGCTAAAAAAAAATTAATACGACTCTTCATAATTATATGTTTCTTCTGGAAAACTTAATTTCATTTGATTAATGTCATTCCTCATTTTCAAACTAAATAAATCATAATTCTACAATGGAATTTAATGACCTTCCTTAAGTCAAGATATTTTTTTCCCCTGCATATAGCCTGAAAAAAATATAAGAGAGAAAAAAGGCCTTTTTATTTCTCCCATTCTACCATTACATGATTTACACTGAAGCCCAAGGAACACCACAATTTGGTGTCACGGGACACAGTGCACCAGCACAACAGCTCCCCATCACCAAACAGATGCGCTTTTGCCCAGTTCCTTCCTTCCTAATCATGGCCTACAGCCTCCCACCACTTATCTTCTCTCTACCCCTTGAGGCAGTTTAATTGATAAAGATCAGAGGAAATATCTGAAGAAGAAACTGAAACATTTTCTATCACATCATTTCTACAACATATGATGTACCAGACACAGAAATTACCAGTATTGTTCACAATAGAGATCATTATGCCGGTAAATATCCCAGTATTTTAAATGCATGATACTATTAGTAACAATTTTAAAAGAATCATTTGATTTTTTTTCCATAATTTACATTGTTCGCCAAGTAACGACAAGGATGGAGATTCCACAAACTCTCTCAGCAACTTGTTCATTAAAACGTAGAAAATTAAGTACCCTTCATTGAAAAACCTAAACAGACAATTTGGAAGCATTGCACATATTCCATAACTAGCACTCCTGGAAGTTGTATTACACCCTTCTGTTGGAAAGAATGAAGAGCAGAACGTAAAAAGTGTAAAGGATCCATATTCAGAAAACCTAAAACTGTGTACAATGTCAGGACAGGAAATCTCAGGTACATCTTCAGACACTGATGCAAAGATGGATCACTTGGTTTCAAAAGAGAAATGATGGCAATTTCATCAGGGTAAGGAACATTTTACAGCACAGCTGGGATCCCAAGGTAAGTTTCGTTCTGGATTCCAGACTGAATGCACAAACTTTTCACAAATTTACCTAAGAATTTGATGAAAATCAGATTGCCATGAAAAAAAAGACGTTTCTACATTAAAATCACTATATACTGTGGCATCCAGCTGTGGCAATGCCCAGATCAGTTCTCATTTCCAGAGTGTCACTACTGACTGAAGTATTTTTTTTTAAATGAAATTCAAGCTAAGAATAAACTGCACTCCCTAATATTGGACATATTTAATCAGCAATGTTCAGAAAAATGTTAACCTGATAATAAAATGACAGAGAAAGAAAGAAATGTTCACCATCAAAAGAACTATGTATAAGCAACATAATATTCAAATATATCCTCCTCTCAAATAGTTAATGTATTATATAATTATGTATAATGTATATTATATAGATAATCATAGATAATAATTACTATACGTACAGTAATTCACATACTACCTAAAGCTATTCCTTTCTTGAGAGAAACAGACAAAGGATGAAGTAACCTCTCTACAGCTACCTCATAACAAAGCTCAACCTTATGTGAATTTCTCTGGATTCTACAATTTTTTTTTTTATTTTTAATATAGAAAATCCAATGAAAAATTACCTGGGTAAAAGGACATGCTCGAGACTCTCTTGTATTACAATGCTAAATTATGATTTAGGCAGAAAGAAAAATAGAGTGTTTTTGGAAGAATATTTAATCTCCCACTGGGCAGGATTTAAATACTCTATTCTCCTTCAAAAAACCTGTAGCATTGATATGCAAGTTATATATAGTCCAGTCCTCTTCACTTACCTGAAGGCAATATAATTCCCTCAGGAATTTATAAAGCATTACATTAATAAAACTTTAAACCACATGTGTAAAAATAATAATAATAAAAAAAAAGATATATTTAGCCTTACTTCTCCATGTCTTAAAGGTGTAATAGCTCCTCTTGCTACTGCCATTCGGAACAACGTTTCTGTGGCCTGCATCAACAAACACACACACAAATTAGTTACTTAAAAAAGACAACCCAGCTCATGAAGATTTATTTCAACTTTTATACCGTTTTTAAAAACGTCAGCTACATTCAGCATCCATTTTACAACTGAATCGCTTCAGTAAGTTATTTAGAAAAGTCTTCACAGGTTAGGCGAAGGTTTATTGCAAGGCGAGAGGTCGTGCAGAGACCAACTCCTCAATAGCAGCCATCTGAGCAGCGCGTTCCCTCCCCAGACACCGCAGCGGTTGTACGAGACTTCACAGACATCAGAGAGATGCCCGGCCCCAAATAGAGGTCTTCCAAAGGTTGTCACACAGAAGTAGGACACTAAGGGAAGAATAGCTGTATGGCTTTTTATGAATCGTGACACTAATTTATTTTTAAAATAGGTAGTTAATCTTATAGCCTTACATTAACAAACAAACAAGTATGATGAAACTCTTTTCCTTTTGAAGTACCTGTGCCCCTCTTGACACCAATAACCGTGGCATCACAAAACACAACGTCGCTCATATGCAAAAGACAGGGAACACAACTTTGGGGAAATCTTTAATTAGGTCGGGCTTTAGTTAGGTTGCACGTGTTTCTGTGTTAGTTGTCCCATCCTTTGGTTAATTTGGTGGGACAGTGAGCACATATTTCTGACACAACCATCGATTACTGACTCGTGATTCAGGCTATAACACAAACATCATAGGTTCTGCATCACATTTCTTTCTGCTAAAAAGCACAGCCAACCAACACGACTGAGACATGTAAAGACAAGTTTCTATAAATGACCAGTATTTCTGTTGATATCTCAACTTTGGTTTTAAGTACAAGTACGCCAAATTGTCATGTTGTTATATTTACAAGCTGGTTGGAAAAAAAGAGTGAAAAAAAAATTCACTGGTTACATAAAAACATGGATTGGCACATCAGCATACACAAGAATAGATTTGTTTCAAAGCCTTGTTTCCATAGCAAGCAGGGAAGCAGGTTTCAATTTCAGCTGCAATGAAACATGTTTTTAATATCTGTTTCTAATAAAAAAAAGAAAACTCTAACATTTAGGGATCTATGTTAAAAAGCAGTTATCAGCCTGTTTGAAAAAATCTTTAGAAAGTTTAAGGAGAAGTAGTACCTGCGTGTCTCTCCAAATAGCAATTTAAAAAATAAGCAGCTGAATGCTTACATGACTGCAAGATTTGTGGGGTTCATGCTGCAGTCCTTTGAGATAGCTGCATCTCAACAAATGTAGTACCAAAGACATCTACTGAGACTAATTCCTCAGCCATTCCAGATGCAGATTAGGTGGTTTTTACCCTTCTGAATAATTGCCTGCAGAAAATAATGTTATAAAAGAGCTTTTAATTGCCTTGTTCCCCCCCAGCATCTGTAAATGAACGTGCGAGCTCTAGAACAGGGACTGCAAAACGCGTTTACACTGGCAACAATGCGGGGCAATGCCCAAGCGCGGCTCTTCTTCCCAAACCTTTCCCTCTGCGAGGTGAAGTGAACCTCATACAACCTTTTGTATTTCCCCAAATTGGTTGCTTTCATCAGCTCTTCCCACCAACATTTTTAAGGATGTTTCAACCGAATTGAGCATTCAATCAATACAGCTAAGCTCCTTTTCTTTCTTTTGAAAACCACTGGTGTGTGTGACTTTCTTCTCACATCTATGAGTAAAAGATCTCTCCTAATACTCTTGTACTCGCGTAGTTAATGCCAGATGTCAAAACCATTCAGAAGCAAGGAAAATTCACAGCAATGGCAAATCTATCACGAGAGATTTCCTCGTTCGGGCAGCACTCCATGTGCCGAGCCCCACTAAGCAGATCAGTGCTGCCGTGGCGGCTTCCTACCCAAATGGCATGGGGGGGATGAGGCCACCTAAAGCCATCGCTGCACGGACAATGACAAGGCCCGAGAGCAAGCTCTGGGCTTTCTAGGTATGCAAAATCCGAGAGAAAGCTTAGAGAAGTTGCATCTTTCAAAAGGATAATGATTAGACCCAACAGCGCACAAGCTAATGATTATATTGATCGGGCTAGGAAAAATTTGCCAGTCTTAAAATGCGAACTTATGTGTAACACTCCCGTTTTGGACAAACTCCCACAATGTCTTCCATTTCCAGCTTTCTCCTCTGCAAACCACAGAAAACTTCAGCCTGGCACAGACCACTGGGGCCATCTGGTCCCACCTAGGGCCCCTTGGAGCGGGTTGCCCAGGGCTTGTTCAACCATGCTTTGACCACCTCTAACAATGGAAAGGCCCCGCTGCCTCTCTCATCAACCTGTTCCAGTATTGCACAGCAAACTTTTCAGTGGAAAGTCCCAGAAAAACTGCAATTTACAGCTGATCTGCAGAGACTTCCCAGAAAAGCACAGCCTAATTCCCCAAATTCTCCATCAGGAGTGGAAATGCTTCGCACCAGCTGAGCAGAAGGACACCCTTCCTCTTGTGGTTTCTAGCTGCAACAAGACGAGCCACATTTAAATCACAAAATGCAACATGTCCTGCTGACATTCAAGCTGTACAGGTTGAACATGGAGGAATGAGCACAGGGATGGAGAAGGGAAAAGGAGATTTGGACAGGAGCTTAGAGGAGTGAAGGGAGACTGGGGCAAAGGAGCCCCTAAACCCAAGACATATACTGGAAACTGGAACTCAAAAGGATTGAGTAATGTACAGAAATGTAAGCTAAATAAGGTGATAAAAACAGGAACATTATCTCATTGCCTAAACTTAAAATTTAAATTTACCAAAAGAAATTATTTTTTGAAATGGTAAGCTCCATTACGCTTAATGCCCCATAGAGAATAAGGGGAAAATAGTTACAGGAATGAAGAGTCCTACGATAGCAGTGAATAGAAGAACAATATGTTCCCACACTCACCTCACACCCTTTCTGAAATTCTCTACACAGTAACATCTTGCTGATAGTGAAAGGATCCTTACAAGACATTAAATCAATTTTGGCTAAAAATCCAGTTTACTGAACACATCTTGTCTTGTATCCTGTTAGTCGTGAATTTCAAATCTACCAGTTATTATCTATCCACAGTTATTAGTACAACAGCAGACAACATTCATGCTGCATAATGTTCTGGTACAACTTGTTTCAATTTTGATGGAAGTTCAAATCCACAGAACATAAGCTTTAAATAAATGGACTTTCCATTTCAATATACTCAATACTTGATTAAATCTGAAAAAAGCATGCAGAGTGCTGCTCCATCAGAAATTAATCTCTCAACACAGGCTACCAAATAAAATAATATCTTGGACGACTTCAGCAGTAGATTTCTACTGGAAAAATTTAGCATACTTCTAGGCACCAGGTCAAAACTGCCCTTCTGTCCCCACAGAACGGTTCTCACAGCTCTTGTGGTTCATGATCCACGGTTATCCTTGATCAGAGACACCCATGGTTATATGACATTTAGAGTAAGTTTAATTAGCCAGTTGTAATGTCAGCATTCTTGCATATATTTATGACACGCTTTTCCACTAACTGCCAAGCTTCCACGTACAATTACATTTATTCCTTCCTAATCTAAAAATACAGCATTAGTGATGTCAATTTTTTATGCTGAAAATATTAAAATTACCTTGTATTTTATGTCAGGATGTGTAACTGAGACTATGAAATACAACTGACTGGAGATACGATTTATCATCCTGCCAGAATAACTAATTAAAAAGACAAAACTGTCCATTTAAGAAATATTAATACTGTTCCCAAAGAAACAGTCAACCAGGAATTTACATCACTTTTAATTGTCTCTATCTCTGTCAGCATTAAGTATTTCATTATTAATCAGATTTTTATGAAGCTGTAAAAAAAAATTAAGATTTGTTTTCATTGAATTCACTGAGAACAAGCCCTAAATAAGAATCATTACAGGCTTAGCCAGTGACTTTAGATACTTCTATTCAGAGGCATAAGTCAGAGGTCCATAAGAAAGAAAATCATCAACAGATGGTTTTAGTGATCTCAGTGTGAAATAAATGTGTTGCCAAGCTGATAGTTACCGAATCCTAAAACTGTACTTTATTTTAAGGAATGTATACTGTGTCAGATTGTATGTGAGGTGAAATGGCAGCCTGATGTATCTTACCACTCTGTAATGTCTTGTAAGCTCTAATGTCATCTACTGACAAAGACAACCAAGTGTTCCCCCGCAAAGAAAGTAATCATTTCTGTTCAAACTCCTTGCAAGTGGGTTACAAAAAGAGAAAACACTTGTACGAACCAGAACTGAAGTGGAAAAAATTGTGCATTATTGATGGAAATTGTAGGAGAAACAACAAGAAAAACAGTATTTTAGATTCCAGATGTTTTGAATTGTCCAGGTATTCACAAAAATAAAATGGTCTCAATAATACTTCATCAAAATAGTTACTGTTTTACCAAAGTTAAAATTGCAAATACAAGCAGTGGAAGGGATTGCTAACGCAAATTAATTTTAGAACCACGTGCTTTCTCATCACCTGGCAAATTTTGGCATCTACTTCTACACTTGCATTCAAAAAGAAAAAAAAAAAAAAGGAATTATGTTTAAAGGTATGTCCTGAAAGGCACAGATCTTTGGAAGTCATTCACAGCAATTTATGGATTTAATTAGAATGAAAATGGTGCAATTTGTTATAAGAACAAAAATGGATGGAATAACACAAAAGACTTTTTTTCACTCCTATTAAGTTTGCTGATCTTGGCTGCAAAAGCTGGCTGACAGCTCTGGCCTTTAAAATTTGTGTTTGTTCTCAAAAAGCAAATGACATTAACAAAGGTTCGTGACAGTCTATCCAAAATCATCAATAACATTTTTCAACTTGATTACATATTGCAAATGAACTATTGTTACAGCCCTTTTTAGCTAACCACCACACAGCTTTTGAAAACAAGCACAAGCATTATATAAAGAGGAGGGATTTGGTAAGATGCAGAAGTGATAATGAATAGAAAAATGTACAAGAAGTTTCAGAAATCATATTTTTTTTCCTAATTTCTGTCCAAAAGAAATTCAAATGTAAGGCAACCCTCTAGATCTAAACCTTACTCCAGATGACAGATTTGTATTTAACTTGACTGATGAGCTTATTTATTGTTATGACATTTGATGAAAGTATTGCAATAACGTTCTTTCCTCTTAGTCATTAGCAGATCAAATCAGTTCTTACCTTTACCTGCCGTACAGGCAACTTAAATATGAACTCTATAAAGCAAACTACCCAGTTTAAGCCCTGGGATAAAGGATATTTTACAAAGATCTTGATAACCTTGCACCTGCTTTCTGAAACTTCTCCAACTTTTTCACTGTCAGCTTTTACAGTGTGGACACCCAGAGAAAGTGCTGCACCAGCATCCTTCCACAACTCCTTACCTTCCTTTCCTCTGCTTCCTTGTATAACATTTGTGCAACTTTAGAAGATGGATAATACAATGCTATTATATAATCCCGTGCTTTACTGCCTTCCCCAAACGAAAACAAAGATGCACAAAGGGACACAAAGACACTTACCTGCAATATGCACAAGCCCCAGCAATTACCAGCTTGTGGGACACACAAGAGAAGGGGCAAATCTACTCTAATTTATAGGGGAGGGAGGAAGAACACCTCGAAGATTAGAGGACAGAAAGGAAACAGAGCACACATGTAGCCATGTATCTTCTACAAGAAAAGTACTAACTGAAAATGCTTCTCCTTCCTCAAATAATAAAAGAACATTATTTCCCTTACTAGATGTTTGGGGTTTTGTAAAACTCATCAATAATACAGCATAAATAATCCTGTATTAAAACCAACAAGATTAATAGCATAGGTAGCTTAGAATATTTGCAGAGTTGTGTTCTAAACAGAGATTTAAAATTAACTCACAAATACCTGATCAGTTCAATACAATTTCTATTACATTGATGAATTTTTGAATTAAATCTGTACTTTCAGACTCTTAGGGTACTAATTTACCCTAAATGCCCTTCCTGACTAAACTACCCTCATCTTCGTAACACCCAAAAGATAATATATGTCGTGGTGACGCTGCATCAAGTTAGCGATCAGCTGAGATTACAGCGCTCGTATTTCAGTCCAAGAGGGACACCACTGTAGAGTTCCTGCACTAAAACTTATTTCTCCCTTTCACACTGACTGTTCACACCAATTTGCACTTTGCAAGCATGCTATCAGACTGAAAAGGCCGATGGCAAGCATGAAAGCAGAGCGAACTACAAAATCCACCTTGCAGTTGGCTTTCTCTACAAGAACACCCCTTGCTGCCGACCAGCTCACGCATCTCAGCCTCTCCTTAAAAGAGCTTTAAAGCTTCCAGCTGCAGAACACACACTGAACAGATGAACCAAGTGCAAAAATAATCAAGCATTACGCACTGCCAAGAGTATGAAATAAAAGCATTATTATTTATTTATCTTAATCTGAACCCAGTAGTCTGCAGTCGTGGTATTTGCAACTTTTTCCAAGATCATAATTTTTTCTTCTCCTGACTTCTCTACCCATTCTTCTCCCTTTCCTTCCTCCCACCCTCCTCCCCAGAAAAGCAGTAATGCTTGGTATTTAATTGGAATTCCTGATCCCAGCCTGTAATTGACTTTTACCTTTTTCTTGTGTTCTTCACACAAAGGAGTGAACCGCTCAACTCTCTCAAACACTGCAATTAACTAAATATCAGGAAACCAGAAAAAAAAAAATCCAGCAGCATAATGCTGGAATTACCCATAAAGCAGGCCAGCAACCAGTCTGGGAAACTGGAGAAATAGAGCATTTAAGCTCCTCTGCCTTGACAGAAATGCCAGAGAACAGAGTCCCAGCACTGGCACAGAGCACGGCTTTCTGGATCCGAGACATGAACCACTGAAGCCAGCTAAAATCTTCCTCCTCTGCAATCACAGCTCAGATGGACAGAAAATAACTGCAAGCCAGCCTGCAGAAAGCACATCACAACTGTCAAAAATGGCTTTGATTAGTAAAGCTGTCAGAAGGAATAAAAGATAAGAGGTGGAAGACCACCCCAGCCAGCCTGGGAGCGTGTCTGCACGCCGGCAGGCAGGCCTTACTTCCTTCCCCCAGCACCTGGGGGAGCATGCTCTTCACATCTCCAGCTCCAAAACGGTGAGGAGCAGCACGTGCACCCACCCGACCAGACTGGTGATGTCCCACCTCCCCCTGTCCCCTGTCAGGGACAGACCCACTGGGGACATTTCTGCCTCCTGGCCAAAGGCAGTGGGGACACCAAGGCACAGAAGGACAGATATGCCCACCAAAGGGACACGCTGCCTTCAGCCCACAGCCATACTTGCCTCCAACGCTATATACTTAAATATGACTGCCTGCCACTCCGTTTTGGCTCCTCACTGCAATTTTCTAACACATGTAGCAGTCCTGCTGGTCTGCAGAGCACTGGTGAACGTCTCCATGAAATAAAGCAGATGCCTGAGAAGGAAGGGCGTATGACATGGAAATGAACCGGGATGTTCCTGTGGAATTAGTTCCCAATCCGCCATAAATGAATGAAGTCATATTCTTCCGTGGTACAAGTAAAAGCAGACTGAGATGAGCTTTCATGATCCACCCGCAGATCCTCGTTGAGTTACTGGGACAACTGAGAGCAAAATCCAGAGATTCCTGATCCCTAGTCTTTGCTCTAACTCCTGAAAAATGGCAGAGATTTAAGCACTCAATGACATGGGCAGGCTACTCCAGCACCTATGGACCTTGTAACATTTTTTAGTTTCACTACAACTACTAAATTAATCAGCGCTGCATATTTAGAAGACTTTATTTCATTTTTTACAAGTACATATTCTGGAATTCCAAATTCATTTAAATACAATCATTTACAGTTCCTTTATCTGCCTTCATTGACCAGAATTTCTCGTTAGCATGAATTCTGCGTGGGTTCAATTCAGTGCATTCGCTACAAGCTTTACAAGATTTATGTTTAATGTGTTTCACAACCATAATCCTTTTTTTCTTTAGGGGATTACCTCATCTTTTACTTTTCCCACTGGTAGCAATTTTAAGTAGTAGCTCTTAGTATTTGCAAATGGAAAAAAAAATTCTCTGTCTCAATTGTTTTGTTTCCATGTATTGTAATTTACTCAAGAATTTATGAGTTAAACTAATACAAACCTAATCTAAAAAACATTTTCAAACTAGTGATTTATCATCACTGTGCAGTAAACAATAAGTATCATAGACTGCATCTACTTTGGATGAGACATTCAACTCATTTACCGATCTTATTGTTTAAACATGTGTATGTCATACAATCTTTCTGAGCTAACTAGAAACAGAACACATAGGTTAATGTTATTTCATCCAGGGGGGCAGCTTATAAAAATGCCTCCTCCCTCTGTCTACAAAAGTTTAGCTGATGTTGGACAGCAGCTAAATTTTTTTCAATAAAGGACATACATATTCTGGAGACGACCTACCCAAAAATTACTTGGTGTGATTTTATTGACCACAAGCTGTTGTCCACAATAATTAAATAAAAATAAAATGCTGACTGTAACTGATTAAAACTAATTAAAATAATCAGCAAGAAATTTCAGAAGTCAGTTTCAGTATGTATTATATGGGGAACAGCAACTAACACTTTACTAGCATAATGCAGTATTCTCCATTATTTTAAAAAAACCTTTTTTTTTCTTTTAGGGAGAGATACAAACTTCAGAGCTTAGAGCAAAATGTTGAGAGCTGGCAGCAGTACTGGTCAACCTCTTCCTGTTCTAGAGAAAACTGTTATTTTGCCCCCCAAAAACACTTCATTTACAGGCTGCACAATGCTCAAGAAAGTTTGCTGTGAGTTTGCAGCCGAAGTTGTTTCAGATAAAGTGAACAAGCAAGATTGCTTCTTCCAAAGCATCTTCAAAACTGGAAGACCAGCAGTCGGTACCTCTGAGGTTTAAGCCTTCTCTTCCAAGTGGTGCCGGGCCCAAAGCAAACCACGCTTGCGGAATGATTTCTCTTTTTGAAGAAAGGCAGGAAGTTTTTCATCAGAAGACCGATCTCAGAAGGAGGTCACACTTCTTTACATACGCTATCAGAAGGGCCACGTCTACTCTGAATGCTAAGACAGTTGACAGAAGTCGCAGTGGAATTGTACTCCAGAAGTTTTTAATAACCAAGGTTTTGACCTAACTGCTATCCACAATCTTTAAAACCTTAGGCAAGCATACAACAGGGAAATGTTGTAAAGTCTGTCAAATCTGCTCAAACAAAAATTATGAGAAATATAAACTCACCACCTCTAATTTTGTGGCTAAACAATTCTGAATTTCAAAAAAGAAAGGAGCAGAATTCACCCACGTGTAGTAGCTATGTTAGAAGTATTTCCTCTCCTACTTCACTTTCAGCAAAATTCAGAAGGCAAATCATAAGCAAAGCGAGAAGAAACACAGTGAGATTATTGGTAAAGCAGGTAAAGTTTATGCAAAAGACCAGGATTCTACCTTCTGTTCCTCCCGTCAAATATCAGGCGAGACAACTAAAACACAGAAGATTTTCCTGTAAATAAACACACTATGGTCTTCTCTTCCCAACGTGGGAAATCAAGGGGTCCTAAAATCCACTACTGATCATACTACCATGGTAACTCCTCCTTTAAAAAAAGCAGTAATATTTATCACCTCCTAAAGTAACAAAGAATCTTAAATTCGTTTTTTCTATCCACTGACTCAGAACTTACAGACCACGAAAACTCCAATATGCTCAAAAACACACAACAGCAGATCCAGAAAGAGAGCGGGGCAAACAGAATCACAGAATATCCCCAGTTGGAAGGGACCCACAATGATCATCGAGTCCAACTCCTGGATCCACACAGCACCACCCAAAAATCAGACCACATGTCTGAGAGCGTTGTCCAAATGCTTCTTGAACCCCAGCAGGCTCGGTGCCGTGACCACTGCCCCGCGGAGCCTGTTCCAGTGCCCGACCACCCTCTCGCTGAAGAACCTTTTCCTAACACCCAGCCTGAACCTCCCCTGTCACAGCTCCATGCCGTTCCCTCGGGTCCTGTCGCTGTCACCAGAGAGCAGAGATCAGCGCCTGCCCCTCCACTCCCCTCGTGAGGAAGCTGCAGGCCGCCATGAGGCCTCCCCTCAGGCTCCCCTTCTCTGGGCTGAACAAACCAAGTGACCTCAGCCGCTCCTCATACATCTTGCCCTATAGACCCTTCACCATCTTTGTAGCCCTCCTTTAGACACTCTCTAATAGTTTTATGTCCTTCTTATACTGCAGTGCCCCAAACTGCACACAGTGCTTGAGGCAAGGCCGCACCAGCACAGAATAGAGTGGGACAATCCCTTCCCTTGACCCATTAGCAATGCCGTGCTTGGTGCACCCCAGGACACGGTTGGCCCTTTTGGCTGCCAGGGCACACTGCTGACCCAGATTTAACTTGCTGTTGACCAGAACCCCCAGATCCCTTTCTGCGGGGCTGCTCTCCAGCCCCTCATCCCCCAGTCTGTACATACAGCCAGGGTTGCCCTTTCCAAGACGCAGAATCCAGCGCTTGCTTTTGTTAAGCTTCATGCAGTTGGTGATTGCCCAGCCCCCTAATGTGTCAAGATCTCTCTGCAAGGCCTCTCCACCCTCAGGGGAGTCCACAGCTCCTCCTAATTTAGTATCCACAAACTTACTTAGCATGCATTTGAGTCCTGTGTCCAGATCATTTACAAAAACATTTAAGAGAATTGGCCCCAAAATAGAGCCCTGGGGAACCACACTAGTGACGAGGGTTTCAGCTGTGTAGCAAACACTGAATCACACGAAGTTATCAAATGCTTTTTGAACACCATCAGAATAAACAGTTCTAGACAACTATTTCTCACAGCTAAAATTATTAACGTATTTGCCACTTTACAATCGACTGATGAGGACAAATTTTAACTATCTGTGATGTATTTAGAGCCTACAGCTGAGCAGAGAAAAGCCCATGGAAGAACTGATAACATCGCTTTTAAGGAAGTTTTAAATACACACCAATGCCTATAGTTAAAAAAAAAAAAAAAAAAAGTTGGGCAGTTGTTCAGAAGACATCTTCAATTGCTTATTGGGAAGAGCAGGGTTCCTGAGGAAAGGACACGATGCAATCATACAGGTAGACCATTTTTATGCTCTTGTAACGAGAGGCAAGATTTAAGTTAGACAAACACCTCATCAGTGCATCAATTGATCTCCGTAGGATTGACATCCTACGGATATTTTGTAAGCAGAGTATTTATTTACAACTTTGAAATAATTGGGAAAAATATGCTCACACTGGAGTGAAAACAATCTTTCTCTTGGTCCTGCTTTTAAAAGTAACTTTCCCACATGTATAAATGAACCTGATGACTGAAACATAAGATTTTGCACTCCAAGTTTAATTTCTATCACGATGACATAAGAGAACTGTATTAATCAGTGTTAGTATCATTGCTCAAGCTGTATGATTCTCAATTCTCCCATTATTATAAAAGATATGTAATCTGAAGGCTGAAGCATCATGTTATTAACAGAATCATGAAACTTGCAAGAATACTACTAATTAGCCCCGAATCTAGCTTTAGAAATCTAGAGAAAACAAAAAGCTACAATAAAACATGAAAAAAAATACAAATTACTTAATATACAGAAAAATTGTGTTAAGCAGAAGTCTCAACCAGGGCCAACTTTTAAACAAGGACCTAAATTTAACTACAAATGTGGTCATTAGGGCAACATTCAGTCTTAAATTTCCTTCCTATTCTTCAGTGAAAACATATCCAATTTTCTGTATCTCCCAGAGAAAATAAAAAATAAAAATCCAAGGAACAAAATGCACCAAAATACCCCAAGTCCTGTTTAAGATGCAAACTTTTTGCATAAGGAAATTTTACAACGCACTTGAATAGAAATGTTAGCCCAAAACATGACACTTTAAAAATATCTCATACAAATACCTCATAACAAACAAAATTAATCTAGAACAAAATAATTCTCTGAAATTAGTATTTTATGCATGGTGAATTTACACTACTAATCTAAATATTTATTACACTGTCCAATTATTTGCCTGTACACAAGGACAACACTATTATAATCTCACTTGAAAAGAGCCTGAAAAACACTTATTTGGAAAACCTTGCATTTACATTTTGTTTTTGCAGCACAAGATCAGAATTAATTGAATTATTACAAGAATTAGCAGATGAATATCTGGTGGTGCATTAAACATAGGTTTGTATATTCTGTCGTAACAGTCTGCTCTGGTTGTAAAATGTATTATTTATGAAAGTAGGAATCTTGCATGTCCCAATGGACAACATATGATGTTCACACAGAGCAAGGACAAAGCAAGAGATTTTAAGCCTGGAGTTGAGTTTATGCATTTCTTAGGGTAACACAGGAACCATTAGTGGTAAATCACCTGATAGATTTACCAAATCCAGAAAGTATGGTATGGTCCTAGGCTACTCCAAATGTAGAGTTGTGTCACAATACCAGGTAAAGTAGGGAAAACAATGAGAGGGTAAGCTTAAGTTTACTGAAGTTGAAGCTAAGATCTTACTCCCCATCTGAGGGGCAGACAAGCCACAAAAACCTTTTATCAGAACACTTTATTCACCCTACACTTATCCATTCTCTTTACATTAAACACGTAAGAAAGCTGAAAAACCGACACGGAGTTTGAGATTGACAACAAATGCTTTCAACAAGTACAAAATAACAAGGAAAAGGATTTTTGACCAGGAACAAAATGTACAGTTATTCCTGGCAAGATTTAAAGGTAACAAATACATGTAGTCCGTCTGTTATATAAACTGCGCTCGGCTGCATGGATAAGCATGTTCGTTTGAACATCCTGTACATTAGCACAGCCAAATAATAGCTCATACCTCTTGGGGAAAAAGAACATAAATCACACTTACAGAAGAAGGAACTGTATAAGGAATGTAGCAACACTAAAAACAATTTAGAGACCATGGCACACAATCAACGGAGCGCAAAACACGCTGTGTTGCCCATCAAATGATCAAATTAATCCTGATAAGTGCAGAAACATCACAAATGCTCGTAAATCAGACCGTTATGATGCCTTCATCCAGGCTCACACAAAGCTTTTAAAGCACGGCTGAAGAAATGATGCATGTGTTTTGCAAACATTAAGAAGAGTAGCTAAGACCAGGTTAAACCACCATGTGTCAGGCCAGGTCTCCACTACAAGCTTTCCCATCTCTTCCATCAGATGCTAAAAGTCTCACCTTTTTGCTGACATAAGGGATAGGAAAAAATCACCCTGGTGCTAATGCTGCCCAAACTGACAGCATTGGCATTTAAAGGAGCTGCACAATCGCAGCAACCAAAGACTTGCTAGCACAAGTTGTCAACAGTAACGTGCTCTCCAGATACAGCTGTGTTAAGAGGCTCTACACTAACACACGTATCTGCACAGGAAAAACTTTCTGATAGCAGCCAGCTCTGTCACACAGTAGAAAAGGGAGGGTGAATTCATGTTTTACAAAAGCCCCTGGATAAAACAGCTTCAGCTGGAGTACTGAGGTGCGCTTTTCTTGTTTCAAACACTGGTCTTACCACAGGAAGCAGCAGATGCTCATCTGTGCAAAGTCTTGGTCTAGAGGCCCAGTAGCTGTGTGAAAAGCAAGTTATCAACCAGAAGTCTCCACTACTGGCTGCTGGGAGAGGTCTGCCACCAAACTAACCATCAAACTAGAATGGCCACCAGGAGCTGCGAGCAAATCCTATTCCAAAATCGATCCATTTTGACAGAGCCCTGCTATCTGAAAAAGACCCTTCAATCCTCCCCCTCCCCAAAAAGGGGGTGCCATTTTATACTTTATTTTTAATTATTCTGACCCCTACCATTGCGGGTCATTCTATGTTTCTTCATATGCACTTCCACAATATGCTACAGATGGGAGGCACAGCAACACACGATCGTAAACAGCCAGACCACATTACAGCTTCCAAAATGCAAGTGCCACAGAAGCGTGGAGACATGAAGCAGGATTAGGTTCAGAAGTTGCTGGAGTCTCTGTGGCTGGCACCCCCGGAGCCAGAAACTCCGAATGAATGGATCTCTTAGTGTTTTATAGTAATTAGGTACGTTTCTGAAACTGGCACTTCTATTGCTTCATCTGCACTAATTGAGCACAATGCAAACGCTGCTCTGAAATGCCAAACGGCAAATTTAACAACCTTATAAAGGAGCCAGGAATACGGATTTTTTCTCCTTATTAAAGTAAAAAAAAAAAAAAAAAAGCACTGGTCTAGCTTGTCACTACACAAAACAGAAAGCTGGAAAGTTTTCAAAATTGCTCTGTAAGTGTTGTTTTATTGGCCTGAGACTGTTAATAAATACGTTGTAAATGAACTTATACTTGCTAGGGTGGATATAAAGAAACAATTGTATCACTGTTCTTTCAGTGTTTACAATTTATTCTAGTTCTTCACTTTTTTATCCTAGTTACACTGTTTCCTACACCAGTTTACCATAGCAACTGACATTTATTTGGTCCATAAATTACCCTAATGCAGTTTAGTGCTCTTTCATAATTTTTACAAACACAACACTTACAGAACATAGACTTGTATTAATTAAAACCATGACTACACAAATCTAACACTTCCTTTAACATTTTTACTTACCGATAATTCCTGGAAACATACAGACAGGCAAAGGCTTTCTCTGCTCTCACCAGTTGTGTTTTAAAAGTAAAGTAAAAAACATATAAATGTGTATGTTGTGTGTGTGTGTGTGTCTGTCTGTCCTATTACCAGCATGCCACACCTGGATAATACACAATCTTTGACAGGAAAAAGACCATTTTCCAAAGTCTTCATATGTCCAGCTACAAATGAGACCTTCTCATTAAGAGAAACTTAATTATGTTAACTCACAGCAATATCCACTTTTGACTTTGCTGTTGCAAGACTTCCATTACTTATTTCAGTTATTTGTTAGAAACAGCTTTAGCTATTTCTAACTCCAGATGCTAAAACTCTTTAAGAAGGAAATATTGACATCCATAATAAAAGTTCAGTTATTTTGAAAAAGGGGTTGTTTCTTACGGGAATGAAGAAGGTTTGAGGCATATTGCCAGGTAGGTAAGGAACATATTAAAGATAACTTTGATAGGGTTTATAATGTTTTTGTGCCTATGTTTAGTTTTAAAAGGGAAAAACACAGCTATTTAAGTTTGTGATACAATAGTGGTATAGGAATATTCAATAAACAAGCAATAGATTACACAAAAATATGCACATAGAATATATATATGATAATGCATATGCAATATGCATTTGAAATGCTATGTAACCATACTTAACCTCCTATTTTCTCAAGTGATAAGTGGCAGAATGTGAGGAAATGGTTTCAAGTTGCACCTGGGGAGGTTTATTTGGGTATCAGGAAGAATTTCTTCATGAGAGGGTGGTCAAGCACTGGAACGGGCTGCCCAGGGGAGTGGTGGAGTCCCCATCCCTGGAGGTATTTAAGAGATGTGTGGATGTGGCACTAAGGGACGTGGTTTAGTGATGGGACTTGGTAGGTCAGGCTTGGACTTGGTGATCTTGAAGGTCTTCTCCAACCTAGATGATTCTACGATTCTGTGCTATACTTCCCACAGCAAAGACATCGCGCTAATTCATGACAAGAACTTGAGGTGCTACACACCCTGCCCTGGACTCGCCTGCCTCTCTGACATGAGGACCCCGGGCTCCCCGCACACACAACCACAAAGCAGCACGAATAGCCCCCCACTAACCGCTACCCAGGATCCGCACCCCAGAACAATTCAGGCTGCCCATGCTCTGTGTCCCAGCAAGACACCTATCAGCTGCACACAGTTTGTGGTTTAGCTTGCTCTGGTCATTCGCTCCCCATGACAGCACTGGAAGGTCTGCACGTACGCAGACTTGCACAAATACTTTCAAATCAAATACAGCAGGAAGCATTGCTCACAGGCATATATAAACTCTACACGGGCATTTAATCTGACATGACATCTTTGTGAACAATTTAAGCTAACACAGCAGCACTTATGCCACAGTAAAATCTTAGAGATATGATAAATAATTTACAAAAGCAGTGCAGTAACTACCAGTGTTTGTTTTCTCAGTGGTCTTTATTAAACCAAATCACTAGGATTAAAGCTACTACAACAAAAACTGGAGACAGACATGAGTGGGTTGACAACTTTTTTGTTTGTTTAAACCAGCCTTACTGAGGAGACGCAAGTTAAATATGACCAGAAATAAATCTGTCATAATACAGTTTCGATCCTCAAATATCTGGAACCAATTAACTTTGGGAAAGTTTCAAAAGGGCCACCCAGTAATAAACACAAAATAATTTGTGTCTGCTGTCTTGTTTGTGATAATTTTTTTTATTGCTACCTCAGTTTCAGATGTCAGAGTAATGACTTCCACATTCTGATTAAAATGTGAATTGAATCCATATGGAAAAGATGCTCAAACCCATCAAAATCAAAAGAGCTCCTTTACTTCTAACTTCTTATCCAGTAAAGTTCATAAAGCCTAACATTTTCACTATTCTGGATTTAAATTAGAGAAGTTTTTAATACTACTACCAGAAGAATCAGGTGAGCAATAGAAGGACGTATCTATAACTTCAGTGAAATGTTAATATAATTGATGCTAATTAACAGTCTCCAGCAAAAATACTATTTAACCCTTTGATGTAACCCTTTGATGTCATAATTGCCCAAATGATTTCATTAACTGCTACAAGTATTTAGGGTATACACATTATGATGATGAAATAATGCTCTATACTTTCAGATATTTACAAAGATACCATATACAGCATATTCATCTTTCTACTTAAAAGTATGCTGAGCAATGTGCTGCGACTCAAAAGCACTTCAGAAAGAATCTATCTCCTCCCTCCTTCAGCACAAAGCCATTTCCTTTCCGTCCATCCAGCCTGAAAGAAGAAATACATCTCCTGAAGGTTTGTTTCTAACTAGATAACAGAATAAACAAAAATAGTCAGAATAGCTAATTGCATTTATGATTCTTTAAAACATGCCAATATTTCTTTATACTTCTCAATTTTTATTATTATTATCATCTCTGCCTATAATTTCTATGGCAATTAATGGGGCTAAGTGCTTTTAAACCAGTGAGGAGGGAAGGGGAAGAGACCTGCTTTGTTCTTTACAGTAAGGTAGAGAAGTGCAGCACCAGTGTTAGGAAGGTCCTACTAACCACACTGCTAAAAAGTTCTACCATCTGCGTGCACCAGAACAAAAATCTCAAAATGTGTCCGAGGGAAATAACCTCGGTTGCAGAGAGCACTTTCCATTACCTGTATGCAAACGCCCATGTCGACACCCATATATGCTACGGAAGGATTTGGTGAGGTGAGCTACACCTCTCCCAGGCACGCGAAGTCCCCGCGTACCTGCTGCTCACAACAAACACCGAGCTCGCTCTGAACATCACAGGGCTTCCCTGCCTCTTCTCCTACTGCTTGGCGGAAGATGCCTGGTTCTTCTGCGTAGGGGAAAAATGATTAAGCACAGAAAAAAACCTGCTTATTTCTATTAATTATTGCACGGACGGCTGGGATTGTGAAGAGCAAATACAAAAATAACAGGCTACACCCCGAGATGCAGTGGGAAGCAGAGCGGCATGCTTCAGTAAGCTCCTCACAGACCGTTTGAGGTCTAATGGGTTAATTAGCTAACGAGTGGAATAATTTCTCAAGTTACGCACACTGCAAAATGCTTTACTGCTGCTGGAGCTGACGTGGCCCAAGGTTCCCCTCTCCTGGAGGTGCAGGAATTCCTCAAACTCCCGCTCCAACAGCAGCGGCAGCACTACCTGCACCACACCCAAGCGCACAAAAACAGCCATGCCAGAGTAAGACCAGTGCCCACCTAGCTCAGTGTCTGCTTTCTAGCAACGAGCAGCAACAAATGCCTGAAAAATACCCTCCCTGCTATTCGCTTCAGCAAACTACAGGTCGGAGCCACCGGAACAAGATCCAGGATCTTTGCATTTCATGCCCCTAATGGAGATTTTCTTTTACTATTTATTTTCTTGTTGCACACAAGGAAGCCTTCGGCACGCACAACCTCCTGTGTCAATGAGTTCCTCAGTTCAGCTCTGCACTGCGTGTATATCAGTTTATTTTGAACACCTAACAATTTTATTTGGCAACCCTTACTTCCTGCGTTATGAGTAAATAGCCCAGCACTACCCACCCCCTCCACGCACACACCATTTTACGTACTTGTCTCCTGTTCCTCCTTGGTCATTTCCCCCAGGCTAAGTTCACGTAGTTTAGCTCCTCCACTTACACGTATTCTCCAGCGCCTTGGCATCTTTATTTTTCCATGGGGTACTTTCCCTGCTTCTGTTACACTTTAAAGAGGACCAGAACTGCAGACAGTAGTAAACCTGTCAGCACACCCCTGACTTATATAGTGGCATGATAATGATTTTTCTGTTTAATCCTCCATTCATTTCTAAATAATCTTTAATACTAAATTGGGGTAAAGGGGCAGATTAATAGCTACTAAGTGTTGAACTGACATTTTCACTATAATTTCAACATCCCGTCTGAGTAGCAATTCAGTCCAACATTATGTATGTAAAGGATTTTTCTGCCCATGCATTGCTGCCCCATTGTCAAGAGCACAATATCACAACAGTCTTCTGCATGGCTCCACAACCAGCTCTCATTTTCACAGTCCTACATCAACTATCAATAGTAAAACACTTGTCTTCTCAGTTCCTCTTTTCCAGAGCATTCATGACAATGACGATCAGCATTCTGCTTCATTGCCGAGTATGTTGCAATAACTGTCATCTTCATCTTTGCAGCACCAACCTGAAATTCTGTGGCTGAATTCAAAGAACCAAAAAATGGACCTAGTGAGCACGGCTCCATGAAAACAGCAATACAAAGAAAAAAAATTCAGATTCTGTGCTTCTAAGTTCAGCATATACGTATGCTTTTGTTCTCAACTTCTCTATATTTGTTTTTTAGCTGAAAAACAGGAATATTTTATCAATTCTTCAATCAATCTTGGCATTTTGTTTGTGAACAATTACTCCCCTCTTTCTGATCAATCTATTTTTGGAGCTTTCTTCAGCTATCACATCTTAAAAAATGTTAAGCTTTTCAGATTACTATATAAAAGGAGAATCTATCCAGATTCAGAATCCCTAAATCCTGTTTTTAAAAAAAAATATATTTGATTTCTAAATATATTACATAATACTAAGATCTACACCTCAAGATTCTGAATGAACAGTAGGACAGTCTTCAATAGCATGGTCCCTGCAGCAACCTTACCCAGACAACGCACGATGCTGATATTTATTTCACTTTGCAACTCTGGATTTTCACCTCTGCAGCTGCCTGGGACAGAGGCAATCCTCCCAAAGCCCTGCACCAGACTTTGGGTGTGCTTCAGGCCCATCCTAACCCCATGTGAGGAACACAGGAGCCAGTGCAGCCTCCCCCAGGTTCACCTTGAAGGCAAAAAGGAAACCTGAGCATATGGGCAACAAGGAAACTAGCCCGCTCTCCTGTGGGTCCTCAGAGCAAGTAATTATTGGCATCAGGTCTGTGATTTGGATGACAACCCAGACCTTTACTGCAGTCAGGGCATGGCTGGTAGGCACACCGCTGGGTCTAGAACAGTTTCATGTTCCTATGGTATTTATCATAGAAGTAAAGACTTGCAAAAGCCCCAAGTTTTTGAGATAAACACACACAGCACAATATTCTTTCCACTTTTTCCTTATTCTCACCTTCAGTTTTCTTCCTCAGCCATCACTTAATATCTCAGAAAATTCCCTTTCTGCTTATTTTTGCTTCTCCATCACCTACCCCATTGCTCACCAGCCCAGAGACAAAACGCGGGGGCTAGCAGGGGGTGTGTGACTGCCAGCTGCGTGCGGTGACAATTAGTACAGGACAGCAGTACACCCATGATATTTACAGTCTTACCGCTTCCAGCAGTGCCCACAGTCTCAGACTGTATCTGCACCAGGCTGCATCCTTCTGGGAGTTACAGGTGGTTTTACCCAACAGAATTACTACTTCAGACCTGAACATGGTCCTCCAGGATCATCGTATGTGCTAACCAAACATTTGTCACTTCAATCTCAACTGCCAGTCTAAATACATTTCAGGAGGCCCCAAAAATGGCATGGAGGCTGGCAAAGTTCTTGTGTTTTAATGAAATAAATTTCCTCTCACTACTAATTGTATCAATCTGGTAGACATTAAATGATTATTAAACAAAATTCCAAGAGCTCCCTTTATCCCTTTCGGTTTTTTTTTTTGTCCTCAAAAGTCAGCATTAGCACTGTTGTCAGAACTGTGACATATTTTTGTTCAAGGTATCTGCAACTCTTGCTCCATTTGTTTCCTCTTATTTTCTTTAAAAAGCAAGTAACATAAGCAAACATTTTACTTGTTCATCATGGCGTCAACCCATTAAACTTTAACGTAAGTACACTTTGCAAACTCGCTTCTATTTAAAAAAAAAAAAAAAAAGAATCTGTAATCAGGGAGATTTCCCATTTCAAGAAGATTTTGGAGACAGGAAAAAAGTTATTCTAGTTCCTCTACTGATCAGAAACATCTATTTTTCTAATCAACAGGTGAATATCAGTGAAGTAGCAGTTTAATGAATTCTCAAAATTACAAGTCCAAATTGAAAGCAATGTTTTGAATTACACTGAAAAATACATAGTAAGCAACAGAGTATGAAACAAGCGTAACCACAGATCAAAGTAGAATTATTGTGTTTGCAAATATTCATTGCAGTGTGTTGAACCCAGTAAAGTAGAATTGGCAGGTTGAAGGCAGTGAAAACAGCCCAAAAAGATGCATGATCCGAGGGCTGAATTTAGGTATACTCATAGCGTGGGACTCGCATATACAGACTGTTGATGATTTTGCATACAAGATGATCCGTGAACTGAAAAAAATTAAATAAAAGAATGCAAAAGTGAAAATAAACTGGTGTTTGAATATTAGGGTATTGCAAAATGCTATCTGATTCATTTTCTTCTTTTCATTCCTAACAGTTTCTTTGACCTGAGGATTTCAGTAAATCTCAAGTAACTCATCATCTACTTTTGGAAAAGATCATAGAATATCCCAAGCTGGAAGGGACCCACAAGGATCATCGAATCCAATTCCTGGCTCCACACAGGACCACCCAAAAACCAGACCATATTTCTGAGAGCGTTGTCCAAACGCTTCTTGAGCTCAAGGAACGGTCATGATGCTCACCGACAGGCTGCTATGCTGGCCTTTCTTAACACAGTGGCGAAATTCCTGTAGCTGTCGTTTCCTAGTATTGCTCATATCGCTCTTCTGTTTTCAGTTAGCAGCAATTTTGGAAAATGCACTGCAGAGGTTGAAGGTTTTCCGTACCAGACCTGTATTTGAGGTTTCCTCCCAGTCCCCCTTCTGTATGAGAGGGGATACTGGATAACACGGACCAGGGTGTCTGTCTTAAGCTGTTGCTCAAAGTGCAAACTGCAATAACTCCATTCAGTGAAGTTCCAAAAGTAATCTTATAATCCTATTCTTTGAGTCTCCACATGCACAATACACAGCCTACATTAGAATTAGAATTCAGAGAGAAAAATCACAGATTTTTACCCATTAGTAAAATCCCGAATCTTACAGATCGCTGAGAGGCCTTACTGCAAAATTTATTAAAATAGAAATATCTTCATCCTCTGGTATATTCAGATTCATAAATGGAATATAAGCAGGCAGTCATGCAAATTAGCAAAAATCTTATATAGATTTTCAGTTTTGGGGGGGACAGGGAGCTGTCTGAGAGCTTTGTTATTTATAAGCATGGTGAAGGTCTGCAGCAAGGTTATTTACATCACTGAATTCCCATTACCTCTTGTTTTGCCTAAGGCCACTGTCTCACTGTGATTTGCAAGCATTACAAAACAATGCCCATATTCAAGTTCAGTACATCCATTTCAACACAAAATGGTTTACATTGTATGCCAGAGTCATGGCTCGGGACTCCAGGGGCTACTTTGTACGGCTTAACGTGCTCGAGGACCTCGTTCAGTTCCCAGCAGCCTTAATTAGGCTAAGAATAAGAGATGTGGTGAACATCAAGGTTTAAATGTAAAGGAAACGGTTTATTCAAGAAGTCATTTTCTGGATGGCAGACAATTTCAGTATGTTAATAGAAGTCTGTCACCAAAGATAGCTGCATGTTTCTTATATGGGAGACTGATCTTAATTTGTAAAGCTCCTGCTGGCTAATAAAAACATCCCTAAAGACAGAAAGAGAGAGAGAAACAGAAACAGAGGCAGCATGTGCACATGTGTGTCAGGAAGCAAGGAAGATATATGCTTGTTTTTAAAACTAGTTTGTTTTTTTTTCTATACAAACATCTAAAATACTTTAAATTTCCTAATATTCAAAGTACAGAATTGTTTATAAACTATTTGTAAACAGCTAATGGGAGGAGAGCCTACACATACATGGAGTGCATATTTCCAATACAACTGTACAGCTGTTCCTTGGAAATTTTTGCAACCTGACTGATATTTGAAGACCTTTCAATCAACGTACTGATTCGCAAAACCACACATCAAATTAAGTACATGAAATGCTGCAAACAGAATTTTGCCTCGGGAACTGTACACGTAAACTGGAATGAAAGAGACTGAAGTCACCAGTTGCTTAACCCAAGGTTACTGGCACAAATTATTTTATACAAATGAAAGCATATATATTCAAAATGAAAAAATTCACAAAGTATTCAAATACAGAAATTCATTAAGGTTTACTTGTGGAGGGGGAAAGAGGATTAAACAAATACCATACATTTATGAAATTATTTAAGAGTTACAGAAAGTCAATCTAACAGAGACTCACTGATACTGATGCTCATATTATTCCTAACCATGGTTAAGGATATCCTCACTAAAATTCATAAAAATTGGATATGTGCCAATTCACTGAAAAAACAAATTCTATCAATGTAAACTAGGTACTAAAGTGAAGAAACACATGTTTTTAAATATACAGCGTTCTACCCCTCTCCCGATTCCGACTTCAGATCATTCTTCTCCCTAGAAATATTGGGCATGGAATCCAGACTAATTTGAACAAAGTCTGCAAAAGTCTCCTACTGTCTTCAAGACTAATTACCGGACTCGAGCAGAAGAGCAGCTACTGAAGCCCTAAACAGCCCTGACACCAAAATGACCATATGAGACCAACATCAAATGATGCAACTCCTCTGAAATAACCCTATTTAACAGAATATTGTAGTAAGATATGGTCACTGATGGTCTCAGCTGCTGATCACTGTCCCATTGCCTGGAAAGGGTGGAAAAGATAGGGGAGAGGACTCAGAAAGGATCCTACTCCCACGTTCATCTCTGTATTTTCCTGTAAAAACTCTATTCAAGTAAGTTTGTCTTCCAAAACCAGAATAGTCTTAAGGAGAAGACGTTAATTGGAAAGTTTTACACGTGAACAGGGCTCAGGCCAACGTGAAATACTGCCTTCAGGAAACCAGGCAGCTTTAGATCTAGCTGAAATAAATTTTATCCTGTCTTCAGTTTTCCCCGCATTTACTAGGCACAGTTTGATACTTCAGAACTACTTCCTTCTGCTTTAACAAAAACGATCATAACTTTACGTTTTCTAAAACAGTTTTTCCTTGTGAGAGAACAGCTTCCAGAAGGGATTTTTGCCTTTCACTTTTCCAACACCAACATTGTTTTCAAGCTGAACCGTCTTCCATCCAGACTGACATTTACAAGCTGTGCTAGAAGTTGTCCTCCTCCACTTTTCTAACCTTATTAAAGGCATAAGGAGCATATCACTGAGACAAGATTTCAAATGAACCACCTCCCCCTGAATGCCAAACCAATGACTGTTTACACAATTAAAAAACTTAGTCTCAGCACTGTTTAAAATCTACATATCCTGTAACAGCAGAACATAAAGAACTTAAACCACCACGTGTTAACATTTGCCAGTTTACACAAGCTTATGGCTATACACCAGCACATCCATTACATCTGTCTATAAATATAGGTTAAAATATTTACTTATTTAGAGAATTAATAAGACCTCTGGAATCACTTTTATACATAACGATGCCACAAACTTTTTAACATAGAAAATACTTCTTCAAAACGTAGAAGTGAAAATACAAAAATAATTACTATTTCAGATTGTATGTGCAAAGATGTATTTTTTGTTTTATAGTAAAGATACTGTGAAGAGGGAAAAAACTAGCTATAATATTTTCCAAAACAATTCCCTGATTATTGCTTTTGTATGGAAAGAGTTTACAATTTTTAGACTAAACATTTTTAATTTTTCTCCAAAACTTTCTGTGGAACGAGTATTTAAGTACTATAAGCATGCGATTGACTTTTACGTTGAAAGTTTAAGGTTTTAAAAGGAGTAAAATTATTTCTGTGCTGAAACTGTTGCTCTGTATAATTATCATCATCCTACAAATGATGTCAGGAACAATATCACATCGGAACTGGCAGTAATATAAGAGGAGTGGATATTGGTAATTAAGAGCATGAAGGATTTAATTTTGAACAAAACATTTGGAACACAGACAGTAATAATGAAATATAATGTGTGATTAATCAGTAACAACACACACCCATTCCATCAGACCGTTCTATGCTAAGGTTAACATTGTGTTAAAAAAAGTTTTTATTTTTGTTTTTAATAAAATCACAAACTAGCAGGATGAGCTTACACTTATATAAACTGTATTCATCTTAGAAATGCTTTCATTCTGTGTATTTTGAACACAGAATTAAAGTTTTCTTATTTCATAAAATGAAAACAGTATGCCAAGACTCCCAAGCTGTTGTAACACTTGATCAATTCCAGAAACAGCTCGACAACAACTATCATCATCAACACAATAATTGGAGATTTGAAGAAGAACTGCCAAAACCTCAAAAACTAAAGGTTCCAAAATTTTACATGTTAAAACTTCCCAGTTCTGTTAAAAGGCCATATAGAGAAAAATAGAGAAAGAGGTAAAGCAGGCGTTCACAGACTTGAGCCCACGCACGCAGTGAGCGGCTCTGCTGCCGGCCCACGACTGCTTCCAGTCGGGTCCATCGATGAGAGAGCACAAATGCCTTTGCACATTTCCTCTATACTCCAACAAGAGAAAGCTGGTTAAATGCTGCGCATCCCCAGTAAATATAAGATCTAAGCAAACGTCATTCAAATGTTTCCCCAAAGCTCCGGAGTTTGCAGAGAACCCAGCTCATGAACACCTCCCCTTCCTTCGCTGTGCCTCAGCTCCCCAGTGGGCAACAGCCCAGTGCCTTGCGGCCCATGGCTGGCCCGGCGGCCCCTCGGCCGGCCAGGCTCCTGGGGAGGCTGCAGGACAGGCCAAGGAGCTGCGAGCCACCAGCAGCTGCGTCCCTCCCTGCCAGCAGGGCCTGGACCACGAGCGCTGTTCTGAAGCAGAGGGGAAGGCATGGAGGGCAAATACAGCCAACTGCCTGACCACTTCAGGGCTAACCAAAAGCTAAAGCATGTTAATGAGGGCATTGTCCAAATGCCTCGTGAACACTGACAGGCATGGGGCATCAGCCACCTCGCCAGGAAGCCTGTTCCAGTGTCTGACCACCCTCCCAGCAAGGAAATGTTTCCTGATGCCCAGTCTGAGCCACCCCTGGCGCAGCTCTGTGCCGTTCCTGTGAGTCCTGTCATCGGTCCCCAGGGAGCAGAGACCGGCACCTCCCTCTGCGCTTCCCCTCCTCAGGGAGCTGTAGGCCGCCATGAGGCCGCCTCTCGGCCTCCTCTTCTCCAGACTGGACAACCCGGGTGTCCCCAGCCTCTCCTCACAGGACGTCTTCTGGCCCTTTTACCAGCTTCATTGTCCTCCTCTGGATGCTTTTAAGGACCTTAACATCCTTTTTGTATTGTGGAGCCCAGAACTGCACACAATATTCAAGGTGAGGCTACACCTAGTTACTAAATACAGCAGGAAAATCGCCTCTTTTGACCATCTGACCATGCTGTGTTTAATGCACACCAAAATGCGTTTTGGCCTCCTGGCTGCCAGGGCACGCTGCTGGCTCATGCTGAGCCTGCTGTCGACCAGCAACCACAGCTCCCTTTCTGCTGAGCTGCTCCAGCCACTTCTCTCCCAGTCTGTTTCTGTGTCCGGCATTACTCTGTCCCAGGTGCAGCAGACGGCATTTTCCTTTGTGGAACTTCATGCCACTGATGACTGCCCAATGCTCCACTGCATGTAGAACCCCCTGCAATGCCTCTCATCCCTCCAGGGCATCAACAGCACCTCCTAGTAGAGTATCATCAGCAAACTTGCTGAGGATGCATCCCACTCCAGCATCCAAATCATTGATAAAAATGTCAAACAGAACATCTCCACACCCATACTATCACTTCTTTATCCCTCAGATTGTGTTTTCTCCCCACCTTGAAGAGCAGAACCCAGTACTGACCTGTTTCTCCTCCTCCCCTCATCTCAGAAACCTGGAAGAATGAGAAAGTAGCAGAAACTGCAAGTTAACAGGGGCTGCTGCTGAGAAAGGGGGACAATTTCTGTGTTTCTTGAAGGTTTGAGGAGGAAAACATGACTGCATGACGACAAAGAGCTGGCACAAAGGGAGAGGACTGCTGAGATTGTTGGGGAGTAGGAAGAGCAAGAGACTCCTGCTCTCACAAGCCTCCCCCAGGAGACCTCCAAAACCCTTTCCTTTCACCAGGAAAACCGCCAGTTTTCTTGAAATACTACTGGGATTTCACCTTCTGGGAAGCCTTGAAATATCTCTTGACCCATCTTTTTTCATCTATCAAATTCTTACCCACAGCAATTTTAAAAATCAGAAATGCTATTTACACTAGAGATGGGTGTTTGAGAACTCTTCATAACCAGAAGTTAAATATTCCCTTCATCCCAATTACTAACTAGCAAAAAGTCAACTAGCTTTCTTTAACACAGTACTTCTGATACAAAATTTTGCATAAGCTCTAAAAGACAAAAGTTCTATCTAAGAGAGAAGTTTCAAAACTGATTTGTAATACTGACATTTTTGGTAATTCTAGAAAGTCAAACAAGTAGCTACTCACTGTAAAAGATCATGTTAAAGGAGCATAAAAATAAGCACTGCATCTAACAAGATACACTGGAAAGTTCAAAAATGCAAAGCAGCTTTGCATAGAAAGCAAGAGACAAAGTATTAAATGTTTTCTCTGACTCTTGCCAAACGTCCTGCTCTGAAGTGATGGATGAGGTTTCCTGAGGCTAAGATGCCAAAGCCAATTAGCCATGTCAATCCGCAAGAACGCCAGCTGCCAGGATCTAACTTTATTACTGTATGACTTAAAAGTGAAGACATCAGCAATGTTTAAGTTCACATGACTCCTAATTTTAAAACCTGCCTCTTAAAGACTTCATGTGGGGGTAGTGACAATGACCTTAAGTTTCAACCTTTTAAAATCATCCTAGAGTGCCATCAGTTATCGTAATTTGATTATGTAAAATATTTTGTTAATCAAATTAGTCCACATCAGGCTCTATTCAAAAGAAAGTAAGACTGCAGAGTATTTCTCTTCTCATATGAGTTTTATATAAAGTTTATATTTAAAAGTAGCAATTTATTTCAATATTGCCTGTTTCAGTTGCCAAACTGCCTATCCCACAGAACATGATATGTGTAAAGTATATAGCTTACCCATTTATGGCATCTAATTCTGAATTCCAAAATAAAATTTTTGGAAAGTGTTTTGAGCATTTATCTACTAGAATAAAACATGCCTAAGTCTTTGATTATTTGAAAACATCTGCATTTAATTTCTAAGCAAGGAGCTTGGAAATGTTGATCACACAATACACTTCCCTGCACAGCCACCACAAACTCAAGGATTCCATGAAAGGGTAAAATTTTTCTTCTGCTTAGGTGCCTGCGGAATAGATCTGAACATTACTGTCAGGCATTGAAGAGTATCCATTTCTTTTGAATAAGTTCATATTCCTCCAAACTACTCAGAAAAATCTGATCCTTTTTATGTAATGTCATTAACATCTTAATAAAAAACATTTTGGCTTTTTCCTACTACTACATTCACATTTTCTTTACTTTCCCACTCCAGTCTACAGTTGGCAGATGGTATTAACAGCATCACTTCTTGAACTGCACCCTGGGGATGCCGAGAAAATGACACAACAGCAGAAGTATGACACGGTTAAGACAGAGCATATGATGCGAAGGCCACAGAATAAATGTCAGATGAGCTCCATCTGAGTATGCCTTCTATGAAATGAAAAAGTTGCAAGTTCTTTTTCCACCTCCTTCTTCCAGTAAGATCCAGACATTAAAGAAGCAGAAGCTAAGGAAGAAGCTTTCCTACTAAAAACTGATGTTGGAACAGCAGAAAAATACCATTCCTCAACGAAAGGCAGGTCTTACCAAGGAACGTCGCACGACCTGATACAAGTGGAAGCAAACAAATCCTCACAATGGCAAAAACGCTACTGTTAGGAGTAAGGATTCAGGACTCTCAAGTGAGCTTCAAATTTAAGATGTGTTAAGGAGGACATGTATTAAAACTGCAGCCTGGGAAAAAACACTACTGAGTTGATATCGATGTCTAACTTGACACCAGAGAAGACTGGTTTCTTGTTAGTACTGAAACTAATTTTGGCAGGTCTGTTAGAAGTTAATCCTTTATCAACTACAGCCAGCAACGTGTTGTTATCCGAGGCAGTTTGTCCATGCAACAGCGGAAATTTTGCCATGAGTCCTTGAGACTTCTTCTCAGACAACACTGAAGACTGTCCTTTCTGCTCCTCTCGTTCTCAGGCAGTGACAGACATGTACCTCATTTGAGAGCACTACCACAACATCAGAAGTTTGTCCTCCACCAGGCAAGAACAACACTGTGATCCGGAGTTCTACCTCGGGGTGGCTTCCAATGAGGAAAAGCAGACAGCTTCCCTGCAAGCTTTCAAACTGCAGTTTTTCCTCTAAGTTAACCAAGAGGTCAGAAGCAGAATATCAAAGTACTGATACTTTTCTAACAATACCTTATAAAATAGAGAAAATAAGAATTTTACTATTCTAACAAAAGAGCCAACCTAATGCTTGCTCAGTTCCTCCTTGCAGTCAAAAAAAATTAATGGTTCTACTTAAACTGCCACACTATCAACTCAAAATCTAATAATGCAAGGAATGAAAGGGCTATCTAGCCTGGGCAACATTAGAGAATAAATACACATGGTCCCTGCCAGCTGCTGCTGTAACCAAAGCCACTGTCACCTCAGAAGAGGGACACATAAGTGACAAACCAACGAAGAGATGGTGGCAGAAGGACAGCTAGACTCCAACGAGACAAGTGTCTCAAGCATTTACTTGGTGCCTTTTCACTTATGGAGATTACTTCTGAAATGTTAGAACAGTAAAGAAAAATTCTAGGTATTCGTACCTTGGTTGATACGCTAAAAGAAGAGGTAAGCTTCCCCGTCCCAGCAGTCCTTGTATAATGTTAATACAAAGAATAACATGGAAGCACACAACAAAATTTTAATTGTCTAAAAAGAGAAGGGAGGAGTGGTAAAATCCATTTTCCTAGAATCTAGCGCTTCTAAGAACTCTAAAATATTTATTGGGTAAAAGCAAATCCATCTAGCCTTCTTGATTCTGCATTGCCTCCATCTTTTGACTAAAACTGCTTTGTTCCCAATGGAAAAGAAAGGGAGTTGGTGGTGCCTTGTTTATAAAATGTCAATTTAGTAAGTTTAAACAGAAAACATTTTCCTGTGCTACAGTAAATAAACTGTGTAACCAAATATAATGGTCTGTCAAAAACAAATGGGATATTTTAAATACCTATTATTTCACAGAATTATCACTGAAAAGGTGACAGTCAAATCCTTATTTTATTTTAAAGGATATTTCTGAATTGGTGCGTACCGTTTTATAGTATGCAGCAGCACTAGGTAATAATTTCTCAAAAGACCTAAAAGTTACACAACATGCCAGAAATGTGATTTTATAGTCATACAGCACATTAGTCAAGGAAAAAAATCTTCAGTTTTCATAGTATCATATATTTAATTGCAACAGACACAAGGTATTTCATGAAACATTCATAACAACTCAAACTCATTTGCAAGTTTGTACAGAAAGCACTTGATAAGCTGGTGAGAAAAATCAGTCAGGAATGTTGGGTGTCAGTACTTTTTGTGTGCAATTATCTTCATTTACTATATTACCATTTTGCCTTCAGCAAAAACTTAAAACTACAGGATCAGCAACAGCACAGCTTAAAAGTGGTTTTCTGTTGCTGCTGCTTCTCTTGCCGTAGCAAGTCTCGCCCCTCTTTCTTTCATCCCTCCACACACCACCCCACAAGGCATGAAACAACACCAACAAATTTAGTGTATACAGAAAGTGATATTGGAGGGCCCTTGGCCTCAGACATCCGAACCAGATTTTATATTCCACTATATTCCTGTCAAGCTCTGTTTGCTGCCAAAGTGTACCACGCATCTTAAACTAGACTAGTGGTTTTGATTTTTTAAATACTGCAAAGCATGAAGATTTAGAGGTATTTTGAATCACTATGACTTCCATCCTGTAAGAAAGCATACAAATACCTGGAGTTAAAGCTGTGACTAAACAGCACTGGATACTCATTTCTCCATTAGATCCTGAGGGATTTATTTTTGAATCTGTGCTTCAGCACTTTTGCTTGCTCCTAGACCAAGTATCTCAAGCCATAAGAGCACAATGCGTGTTCTTCACATTGCTTGGTTGGAATAAACAAAGGGACAGCCAAAATGAAGCCAGATTTAGACTATTTACGTAGCTGAAAAACAATTCAATTCAGATACTGCTTGGACTACTTTAAAAGCGAGAAAAAAAACATTCTCAGTTCTATTACCTGTGCTCTATCACATACTGAAAGAGAGCATCACCCACTCAAATGCTTTCAATCCACTTGTTCGGTTCAGTATTTAACGTGAACAGTATTTTTTTAAGCTTTAACGATTTCCTAACTGGACTTGAAATACTAGTGCAAAAATATTTCTGTAATAGCAAACATAGGGTAAGGAAGGAGTTGGTATGCCTAAAAGGAATAGAAACCCAGAAAGCAGGCTCTCAGCTTCATCAGCAGGCTGCTGAAGTGAACACTTACAGCAGCCCTCAGATTTTCCAAAAAATGTCAGAAGTACGAATTACAAAATTTTGAAGGACTTCCCTTCTTACACTCCTGACTGCTCTCTCAGCATTTCTCTTCATTAATACCCATCTGTAACAGGGGATCACTGTTTTACGTTGCATCCAAGATGAAAAACTCCTCCTCCAAAACTTTGTTTGAAAGGAAAACGCTCCCCTTTCTTACTACTGATGGCAAGAATGGCTGTACATTTCTTATCCTAAAACAGCATCTCTTCCTTGGTACAGGAGGTCCTATGTACAAGACTTCAACAGTGATAGATGTATTGACCTAACATCAGCACAGCATTAAGTACAACACAGACTGGCCATATTTCTGTGTAGAATTCATCCAGATGCGATTGCCGACAACAATTTCTCCAACTCCCATATCCAGAACAGAACAACAGTACCCTCTGTCTCTCTCTCCGGGCTCCTGATAAATTTCTCTCCATGTTCATTGCAGCAAAATTCATTATCTCCTTTCCCTGAAAACCTATCATTTTCTTTATCATCTGATTTCTGCTTTAACTAGAACAGACTCTATGTTCTCCCATCTGTCTTCTACTCGTTGTACCCATAACACTCCCACAACCCAACTCCCATTATGTCAGCCCAGCTCCAACCCCTTCATATCTCTTGCTACAAAAAGTTCTAATTTCTCATCTTTAGATTGTACTTCTCTGCCTCCTTTTCTTGCTATCTTTCTCATCTTATTTTTCAAATTTGTATTTTTTCCACCCCCTAATGCCCTCTCTAGGGATGGGAATGATTCCTACATCAATTCCTCCCATCACACTCAAGAACCAGTCCCCAGCATTAACACACTGCCTTTTGCATCCAGCTGCCTTATCTCAAGCTTGAACTTTACATTTTCTAACCTGTGACCCTGAAGAGCAACTTGTTAATGTTAACATCTCCAATTTTGTAAGTACAACACCATATATGACATTCAACAAGGCCAAGAGCTATGTCCTGCACTTGGGGCACAACAACCCCAAGCAGCGCTACAGGCTGGGGGATGAGTGGCTGGAAAGCTGCCTGGCAGAGAAGGACCTGGGGGTATTGGTTGATAGTCGGCTGAATATGAGCCAGCAGTGTGCTCAGGTGGCCAAGAAGGCCAACAGCATCCTGGCTTGTATCAG
>VXAA01003906.1:305049-347032 GCA_013399115.1 Anseranas semipalmata | reverse complement strand
AAGAGGAGGCTCAGGGGCGACCTTATCGCTCTCTGCAACTACCTGAAAGGAGGCTGCAGTGAGGTGGGTGTTGGTGTCTTTTCTCAGGAGAAAAGTGACAGGACGCAGGGAAACATCCTCAAGTTGTGCCAAGGGAGGTCTAGATTAGATGTCAGGAAGAATTTCTTCGTGGAAAAGGTGGTCAAGCATCAGAACAGGCTGCCCAGAGAAGTGGTGGAGTCCCCATCCCTGGAGGTATGCACAAGACGTGTGGACATGGCACTAAGGGACATGGTTTAGTGATGGGACTCAGTAGGTCAGGTTGACAGCTGGACTTGACGATTTTAGGCGTCTTTTCCAATCTAAATTATTCTATGATTCTAATCAAATACATTAGCAGTTATAGTACAAAATGAAGAAAGTCTTTGATATAACAAGGCACAACTTGAATTTCAAACAAAATATAGATAAAGCTTTTTCTGATAAGAGCAAGCACTTTTCATAGTTCAGTACACACTAGGATAAGTGTCTTCTTGGTATAGCATTTCAATGACTATGTATCAATTTTCAAACATTTGTCGTTCTCAAAAACTTTTATAACAAGAAATGGTCCTAGTCTGGATTAGCGTCTTTGTATCTTACAGCCCCCCCCCCTTTTTTTTTGTCAGCCATTTTTTTTTTTTGTCTCAACACAAAAAATCCCTAATTCAAAGACATTGTTACTTCAACTTCAAAGCAACAACTCAAATGTCAAGCTGTTCACAATGAAGTATGCCATAACTGTTTTGAAACATAAGAGCTATAGGTATCATTCATGGGCGCTCATTTATTAATATCATCATCTTTTCCAGATAAAAATAACTGAGGAGATTACATTTCACTTTCCACCTTTTGCTGGAATCTTGGGGTTCCTTTTGATCTCAAATTATCCGTGACAGATTATCTTATATGTTCACTACCAATGCATCACTTACAATCCTAGAAATGTCTCGACTTTAACATGTGCATTCAAAAATAGAACTTGAAAGGCTTCTGTGCTTCTATGTGGTCCCCAGCACTGAGTACTGCAGCTCTCCGCTGGGGTATGACAGAAACATCAGTTCTCAGACTAACTAGTTAAAAATTTCCAAACCGACATAGTCAACCATGTCAGGGATCAGGCATATTAAGTTTTCTTCTAAAAAAAAACTTTGATTGATTTCCAGAAAGCTCAGAAGTCGATTTTAGACTGCATGGCAAATATTCCTCTATTAATTTCTAGTTCTTAACTCAAAAAAAAGAATTCCATCCCTTCACATGTATTGTTCTAATAGATTCAATTCAGCAGAAAGCACTTTCAATTTTTCCACAGAGCACATACAGCACAAACAACTTATTTTTAATCTGTCATTTTATTGTGTAAGCAATCAGGAAATACAACCAGGGAGTTCAGGGTCACATAATCTATAACCACTGCATTACTTAAAATTAGTCAGGACACTTATTCATATGTTTCTAGTAGCTCAAGATTACAAAAAAAAAAAAAAAAAAAATCAATAAAGACGTCACCTTTGAGAACAAGAGTCCTTAGAACTTCTGCCTTTCACATTCTACTGCATTTCACTCCTTAACTCCTCAACAGCAGCCATACATAAAGACTTTAATACACCTATGCCCATTTCACTGTGTACATTCACCTCTGAGCACAAACTGTCAAGCATTGCCAACAGGACAATACGAATGACATTTTTCTATTTTAAAAGCCCTAGTATGGCTATAAAGATTCACTGCAGCAATAGTCAAGATAATTGCTTATAATAACCAATAAACCTAACTACAGTTACTCCGTCTAACTAGACAAAGGAACTCATGAAGATCACACAAGAAGCCACGGCTGTTATTGCTCAGGCTGCAAAACACACTTTAGCAAAATACGAAACAAAACAATGTAATACATTTAGTTGAAAGAATATCTGAACAGGTTCTGAAACTAGTTTTACAAAATGCAAGAAATGCAGAGTCATTTCACATTTCATATCCACTCTGCATTTTCATTACCTAACAACTAGCTTAAGTCACATTACATTCCAGGTCTGCAATCCAGATACCAGCATTAACAATTGAAGTTTGCCAGCTTTCAGAACATGCCGCAATCTAAAGATAACAAATATTTTAAACACACTGTAAAGTTATGAGTAAACCTTTACAAAGCATATAAAGTTCTCAACCAGAGACAAGCAACACAAGTAGGAAAACATTTAGAGTGATTACACAGCTTACACAAGGTAAGGCATGACCAAGAGCAGTTTACAAACCAAACCCTTGGTTGTCCCAACTTCACCAAGGACTTCTGACTAAAATCAACCATTATGGTGAAGAGAATGCTCATGGCATCAAATGGCTTCCATAAAATGTAACTATATTGGTTGACTTTTCCCTTATAACACTGTCCACCATCAAATGAGCTGTGTGGCATCACAACTTAAGAGCTGTGAACATACTGAGAGCTTTCGCAGAACTGGGGTGCTCAGAGGTGTTGCTATTTAACCCTTTTCTTGAAAAGTCCGCTCCAAATGAATGATGAGATGTCCAACTAATTACCACTACTTTTATAACCTATGCTTCCCAAACAAGAGGTTTCTACATATTGCTCTTCTTAATTCAAGGAAAACTTCCAACCTTTCAATAATAAGTTATCCTTGTAGGAATCCAATGCTGTTTCCATATGTTACTGAGGGTCTGAATACATAACTAATTAAACTTCAAGGAAAGGATCGTCCTCTTTTCAAATTAGAAAAAAATTAAAGAAAAGGAACGCTAAAGGATAGGGTATGAGCCATCCAGGCCAAGCAGATATAAAAGTTAAAACAATACTTGAAATCAATATAATTACTAGTGAAAATTAATTTCTTCTCTTCTGAAGTCTGTAAACTCTACTCATGAGTGAGTCTATAATGACTGTATGATGACTAATAATTCTGTATGAATACAGAATAAACCAAGAAACAATTCCTGCCTAAAAGAAATTTTTAAACACCAGAATTTGAAATAGAACGCTAATTTGCAAATGCATATATTTATATGGATAGGATATTTACTTGCTAGCAGACATGTAATATCATCTCTTTCCAAAAGTATTCCAAGAATCCTCAGAATTACAACAGTCACCAACAAGGACTTTACCAGGAAGGAAGAGAAGGTGTCTGTGTTGTCACTCCAATCAGTACTGCAACAAATTGCCTTTATCTCCACACTTTTATTTACAAATCTTTAAAGAGCTTGTACATTTCTGTCAAGGCCCCAGTAAATTGTTATAGTGTTCTAGAACACACCTCTTAGTGTTTTTTTTTTCCTTCTTGTTTCTATGACTCCTTACACAACTCACTATATAAAAGCTTTACATAATTTTTCCAGCATAATCTAATCATTCCTGAAGAAGTATGATCATGTGACAGAAGTAAATATTTAGAAAAAGTTAATGTACAAAGTATTTGCATAAATTTACTACTGTTATTTATTTGAATGAGATTATAAGGAACATGACAAAAAATAAATTGATAAAACCATGTGGTAAAAATGTTTGCTTGCATAATATCTGATATCAGTTTGAAAAATAATTAATTACAAAACCGAAATATATGGTGCTGGATTACTCATCTGCAAAATAATGATCACCAAAAATACCAGATGCCATTCTACTGAGGAAGGGACATAAAATTACCTATTTTCTTGGCGTTCTGATACAAGAAGTTTTGAGCACAGTACAACGAACTACAGTTCAGCAACTGCTTTACAGCTACTCCTGAAACACTTATGGTCACAATTTGATATTAAGATAACTTTAGTTACCTAATAGCACATAATTCTTAAAGAAAAATCTTCAAAGGATTAAAAAGACAATGAATCTCAGCATCAATCCGTTTTAAACATGATACATTTCCAATGATCTTAAATACTTTTACTCTTGGAATAAAGGACTACTTACCTGATTGGCCATGTAAATTGTGAGGAGACCTCTCCTATAAACAGAAATGATAAAATTAGTGAATAAACTAAACTCTCTGCAAATTGAAGAAAAAACACTTGAAGCATCAAAATACTGCATTAAAGAAGAGAATTTAGGAAATAGTTCATCAATGAAGCATGAATCATTACCACCCTACAGAAAAATACATACGAAACCAAAAATAGTACCTTCGTAGCACAGTATCAAAGCAGTGAGGAATTACACGAACAGAGTTACATATTCTTGCTACTGCACAAGCCATGAAGCTGTCATGAAGGGGCAAGGCACCTTGAATTACACAAAATAAAAGCCTGTGCAGGAGCTGATAACCTAAGCATCACCTTATGCTATCAGCTCCTGCGCAGGCTTTTACTTTGCGATAACGACCTTTCTGCTTACATTAACACAGAAAGTGTTTTCTACTGAGACTGACGATGCAGAAATCACGGCTCAAATCAGCATGCCCACCTTTTCCAGCTGAGAGCCACATTGCCAACAGTGCCTTGGCACGGCTGCCACCATTTTCTCTATTAACCTTTATCCAGTTTCTTTTTTTTTTTCCTTCTATTTTATGATCTGTCTCACACCACAGCTCACCAACTGACACTGCTAGTTGGACAGTAAAAGCATAAACCTGAACTCATGCTGTCCCACCTTTCCTGATGCTACAAGCAACACCAGACCAAAACTAAGCTCTGGCTACGTCGATGTGAGCTGCTCCAGCAACGGACTGTATCATCTGGATCCTACAGTGACATCTACCAAAACCACAGTTACTTTCTGTATGTCATTCACCAGTCACCTGCACATGGAGCACTGACCCTGAGAAAGTGCAAAACCTTACAACTGCAAATTTGTTTTGCCCTCAATTCGTTTCTCCTCTGCTACAAAGATTAGCTTTCAGTCCACAGACAAATGCTGGAAAACCTCAGTGTCAGTATTTCTTACCAAACTACTGTTCTGAGCTTCTTGATTTTGCCAAGGCTGACAGTATTTGGGATTTTTCTTATTGTCCCCACTGCTGTTACACACAAAACTCAAAAATATAATAACATCACGTGTTTAACCATTAAACTTAATATGGAAATGAGTTTATAAGCTGAACTCATTTGTCTTCACACAATTTGGGATTTTTTTTTTTAATGCTGTTACAACATGAGCAACAGAAGGTCCATCCCAAACTTGTATGTTTGTCATGAGATTTTAAGTTTTTAGGCATTCATAGCGTGCTTAAGAGAATGGTCTATTAACAAAACAACCTGCAATCAGTGCAGTTGTACAAGGAAGCAAAACAAAATCACAGGCAGTAGGAAACAAATTCCAATCGCATGGCACTGCATCAAGGGCATGAAGCAGCAAAAGGAAAAAAAAAGCTTTTTCAGTATTTTCTAGATCAAGGTTTCTCACATCAGGTATGTGAGGCACAGGGATATATTCCATTTAAGAGCTCTAGTGCTTCCACACCACTTTGAATTTGCAAGAAGCAATGATACATCATCCTGAGTCCCACACGTTGCTCTCTATTCACAAGCAAGATTCAAGTTTGGCTGAAGTTCAAAACTTTAACTACCAAAAACGGTTTGTTTTAAAAAACAAAAAAACAAAAAAACAAACAAACAAAAAAAAAACACAATAATAATCAGTTATGGAACCCCCCTTTGAATACCTTCCCCACCTAGTACTAACTAGGTTAGTACCAGAGTACTAACTCTGTGCAGGTACTAGAAACAAGACCCTAGCATGGAAACCTAAGGGGGATTAAAAAAAAAAAAGCCTGAATCTAAAGATTTGGTGAGGATGAGGCACACAAGAAACAAAAAGACAACAGAAAGGGAATTGTGTCTTGAAATGTTAAAGCAAAGAGACTTCTATAACTCACAATAAAGCACCGAAAGCCTGCATGCTGCTTCTGACCAGGAAGGAGTGAAAATTCACCTTGTGTAGGAGATGAATTGAACTCTCAAGCAGGTCCACAGACAATCACTGAAACTTTAAGCTTTTTTGAGCTATCACAGCTTTAAGAGTATAACGTGTGTGTGTATATATATATATTGCATGTATAAATGTATAAGATGTATATATGTAACAAGTGTACAGGTGTATATATATATGTACTATATTGTACTATAGTGTGCATTGCAGAGCATGGCTATTGCAAGCACACCTAATTTACTTCGTGGATTCTCTCCTGCAGTATCTATGTCACACAGGCAGGGATGACATGCAGGCGAGGTGCTTTGGCCTCCCAGTGTTGTTTTTTTTGTTTGTTTGTTTGTTTTTTTTTTGGGGGGGGGGGGTTTGTTTTTTTACAAGAACTAAAAATCCAGGAGCTTGGTCTGTCAAAGTTTTAGTTTTTATTGTGGTGCCTCTTGGCCAAGTGTAAAATGTGACCTGCCAACCTGTCCTGGTTTCAGCTGGGATAGAGTTAAAGCAAAACAGCAAAGTTAAAGCAAAATAGAGCAAAGACAAAGAAAGGAAAAAGGGCTAGAGGAAGGAAAGAAGTAAGAAGCTACAGTGCAGCTGCAGGGAGACCGATACAAGAAGTAGGTGGTCAGAGGGAGGAAAACATGCAGACAATGAAAGTGCACAAGGAAATAACTTCTGGAGTTGAAAATACAGAAAGCTGCTAGATGACATCATCTGAAAGTGCCTGCAGCAAGCCTGTCTGCATTTGCTGCTGAACAAGGCCTTGGCTAACTCCAAGCAGAACGTTTTGTGTTTGTTTTTTTTTTTTCCCCAAAAAAAATTCATTCTGTGACTACTTTAACAATAAATAACCCCATGTTTCTACAGAAAACAACTCTTCCCAGATCTGTGCAAATGTGACCCAGCAAACCTAACCCAACTGTGAACCCAACTGGTAAAAAGTGGGTGGAAGCTCAGAAAATGTAGCACTATTTTGTAACAATGACAGCTGATGGAAAACAGGACAGAAAGATGGAGCTAGTCCAAACAAAAGGGTCGCTGATACAACCCAAGGACTGTATTAAAGCTGCAGCTGGTAAATAAGAGACGCATGTAATTGGGAAATAATATTACAAGAGCAGGAAATAAATAAATAAATAAAATAATTAGTCTGCCATGTATAATCACCTGCTTTGGGGAGGCTTAAAGACACTAACAAATGGCTAACGTTTCACCCCCCCAGTCCGTGAACCAGTGTTGAACGTTGATCTCTGGAGCCCCTAGATCAGCAGCTAACTACACCAGTGACCATCAGACAAGGTCACTAAGGGAAAGCCCAAGTGGACACACACACATTTTTATCTTCCTTTACTCCTTCACGCGCTCTTCTTTGTCCCTGCTATTTTCTTTTAGAGGTTGCTCTCACCAAAATCTTCATTTTAGCTTCCCACTACCTCCCTTCCACCTTTTCACCTGGTATTCTCTCCCATACCCTACGCAGTTCCTAATCATAGAATCACAGAATATCGCAAGCTGGAAGGGACCCACAAGGATCATCAAGTCCAACTCCTGGATCCACACAGCACCACCCAAAAATCAGACCATGGGTCTGAGAGCGTTGTCCAAATGCTTCATGAACTCCAGCAGGCTCAGTGCTGTGACCACTGCCCCGCGGAGCCTGTTCCAATGCCCGACCACCCTCTCGCTGAAGAACCTTTTCCTAACACCCAGCCTGACCCTCCCCTGTCACAGCTCCATGCCATTCCCTCGGGTCCTGTCGCTGTCACCAGAGAGCAGAGATCAGCGCCTGCCCCTCCGCTCCCCTCGTGAGGAAGCTGCAGGCCGCCATGAGGCCTCCCCTCAGTCTTCTCTTCTCTGGGCTGAACAAACCAAGTGACCTCAGCCGCTCCTCATACATCTTGCCCTCTGGACCCTTCCCTATCTTCGTAGCCCTCCTTTGGACACTCTCTAATAGTTTTATGTCCTTCTTATACCATGGTGCCCAAAACTGCACACAGTGCTCGAGGTGAGGCCACACCAGCCCAGAGCAGAGCAGGACGATCCCTTCCCTCAACCGGCTAGCAATGACATACAGAATCTTTAATTTGGAGAAAGGAAATAAACACACACTCACACAAGCTAGGGTGTAATTAATGAAAGGTTGACAAGACTGACCAAGGCTGAACTAGAACAAGGATGTAAGTCAGCATCCATGAGAGCTGCATTTGTGGAACACAAGACGGGGTGACATGTCCTATTCAATTCTGCCAGTGTCCTTTGTTAAATTAAAGAACCTAAGAAAAACTTTTTTTGGGGGGGAAACGTCTTAACAAGATTGTTATCTTTTACCTGAAAAGAGTGATCAGATGAAAGTAAACACGGTTTTGAATCACCTTTGAATTAAAGTATCAAAGAGCAGTAGTGTCTAGCATACTTTTCATTTTGTTTCACCTAATTTTTTTCCAATTCACACTTTCACATGAATTTTCTTGTATGTTTGCTAGAGAACTAAGCAGACAATGTCTCTGAGTACAATTACTCAATGCAATTCATGTCATCTGTGGCTGAATAATTCCCATCTCATTGTTTCCATTCTTAATGTTTAAATAACAGGCCATATGCTTCCAGAAGATAATTTTCCTGTTCATTTATACCTTCCTCAAAGAAAGGTTTCACTTGATGTAACTTGCTTTTTGGACAACTCAGGAGCATTCAGACCAAATTCTAACAGCAACAGCTCTTCAACTATGGCCTATAAAGCTCAAAGAACCACATATTTTTGTGATTGTACTGCCCAGAAGAAAGAGTCAAAAATAACAGTGGAAAAAAAACTGAAAAGCTATGGGACAAAAATAGCAAGGAAGCCTAGCAGCATACTGGGCTGTACTACCAGAAGTGTAGGTAGGAGGTCAAGGGAAGTGATTAATCCCCTTTACTTGGTGGTCATTAGATGTCACACGGACCACTGCGCCCGGTTTGGTCCCAGAACAAGACAGACGTCCACCACCTGGCGCGAGTCGAGGGGAGGGCACCAGCACAGGGCTGTAGCACTCGCCCCGCGAGAACCTAATGGCGAACATTGGCTTGTTCGTGGCAGAGAGCAGAAGGTTACTGGGGCACCTAACGGCAGCCCTCCAGTACCAGGACGAGGTTCCCAGGGCAAGAGCCAGCCTCTCTGAGGCGCGCTGCAGAAAAAATGGGAGATTCTGACTTGCCGTGAGGAAACAGTGTTTTCTGCATCAAGACTGTCAAGCACTGGAACAGGGTCCCAGAGGGGTTGTGGGACCTCTGTCCTCAGAGGTCTGCGAGGCCTGACCGGACAAATCCCAAAGCAACCTGGTCCGAAGTCAGTGCTGATCCTGCTCCAAGCAGGAAGCTGGGCTAGCCGGCCTCGCACTGCCCTCTCCAGCTCAGTAATTCCATTACTCTAGGGGGAAAAAAGGTAGAAAGCAACTTCAAAATATTATACAACATTTTTTCCACAGATTCTAAAAACCAGAAGAGATTATTGCAATAAATAATCTGGCTTCCTGACTAACATAAAACACATTTTTCTTTAATGAATTAGTCACTTTAAAAAATAGAAATAAAATTACTCAAACTTGTCTTTAAGTTTTTCCAATGAAGTTGTCACAACCACTGATAAATTATTCAAATGCTACTTTTACAATTTGCTTCCTACCTCCAGACAAAAATCTCTCCGACCACTGAAACCAGTTACATCTTTACCTCCTCCACTATAACACTACAGAGCCCAACTAAGTCAGATACATACAATTCCTTAGACAAAATACTGAGCTCCTTCAGTTTTTGCATCACGTTCCCTAAAACTTTAATCACACCCATAGCTCTTTTCTGAAACTGTTCCAGTTTTTCAGAAACTTCAAGTCATCTTCAAGGACTTGAAACGAAAGTACAAGAGATAAAAAAGCAGATTAAAGATTTCCTATTCTTTGTTTAATCAACAGCATTTTAAAGTCAAAGAAATCACAAAGTACCTATTCTCAGACTTTGAATTCATCTTCCTCTAAGCGAGGTATTTATACTTTCATATAAGTGCTTTAAGTTCTGGAAAACATTTGATTGAAGCCAAAGTCCAATTCGCCTTACACAGGAGGTAAAGATCCTATTCACGCCGATAGGAGCAATGACAACTGTCCAAATCTGCATGCCAACATATTGTTTGTGTAACAGCTTGCTAAAGAATGTTTTCTTGCTTGGCTTGACACATTATAAAATTCAAAGAATAACTTCACTCTCACAAGTAATATGAGCTTTTGCTTAATATAATAGCAAGTCATACAAAATACCAATTTTTAAAGCAACCAAGATGTTTTTTCCTACAAAATTTACTGCCAGTCGTCTCCTCTTATTTATGGTTTTCCTTCAATATATTTATGGTTTTCCTTAAATATAGAGTTGTTGCTAAGCTAAAAAAACACCACCAACAAGAAACAACTTGGCCTGAGGTGGGATGAATCCTTAAAACAGGGTTACGCTCTTGGCAATTTTACTATAAATGAATTGTATTTGTTTACTTCACAATGAAAGAACCTAAGATACTTCAAAGAACATCGGTGCAGAACGCAGCATTTCCGTGGTGCAGCCACACTCCAAGACCTCCAACAGCGAGCCAACACCATCTTTTTCTCTGAAGAGCCACAGCTGAGAGGTAAGCACCTGCGATTTTTAAGCTATTTCTCTCTCGGTATTCATTCTTTGAGCATTTACTTGCTCTACAATCACACCACGGAGCAAGGTACGCAACAGGGCAAGTACGTCCCAGCCCCATCACCTACATTGGCTCTCGTCACCCAGGCGCACAGCAGCAGTCAGAAGCAGAGATGGCTGGAAGGAGCTTGAGGATGGATGAAGCAGCGTGTTAAAACTCTTCATGCATGCAATTAAGAGAACGCGTTCCCTGCTTAAGCAGCCTCACGGATGGGTTATGTTTGTCCCTGTATATAGTAAATTTTAAAAGCTCGGGGGGGGGGAACCAACTCATGCTAAGACAAGAATCATTTTACCTTTTCTATAAAGCTTTTTAACTCAGTCCCCAGTTCCAAATGTCATGTTTCTAACATTCCAATCTTATGCTTTGCGCGTCCAAAAATTCCTAGCGTTGTCAAACTGACAGGTCTGATCTGAGAGTCAATAGGTGCTAGAATGAACCAAGTCAAACTTATCTCTTCTTGTGACCTATACAACAAGATCTGAACTATACACAGCTTTAAAATAGTGAATTGCACCTTCATGAAAAAACATAGTTTTAACAAGTTTCCTCCAAATTCAACTTTTAATTTTATATGAATACCACTGTTCATTGGCTCTGCTGCATACTCTGACAGTTAGCACTTACTTTAGCTGACAATCATTTTCTGTACCCTCTAAAATCACATATACAACTACTTTCAAAGGAATCAGTGGATTCAAAGGTAAATACCAACTAGAATGTAAAAAAAAAAGTAAAACGGACAGTTTATGCCATACTCATTTGTTATACGAAAATTTGAAAACATTACATTGTACTTTCTCATAATAAAAAAAAAATTAAAAATATATTAAAAAGCAAAAAGAAAAGAAAGAAAGAGTTAACTCTGGCTTTAATTCCTGAGCATAAACTAAGAAGCTAACATAATAGTTTGTAATGGCTCCCCAGACAGGATTTGTGGTCTGCAAAAACAGGAAGAATTCCCCCCCCACTTTCCTCCCCCCCACACTGTAAAGCACACCACTTTATAACCTGAAGAATTAAATCAAACACACAAATCACAGGCTTCTAACAAAAAGAAAAAGGTCAAAATGAAGAGGGTTTTTTCTCCTCTACAACAGCTTGACACCAAAAGCTAACCAACGATAGATCTGGAGTTGTGATTGCATCCCTGTAATAACACAAGAACTACAGATTATGTTTAGGGTATCGTTAATCTCTCACACCCACCAATTTCCTACTGACAGCTGGAGGCCAGCAGTGAAATCCTGGTGCAGAAGTTCACTTAAAATCAGCAGGAACAGATAAGCTTTCAAAATAACGCAGAAAATTATGAAAACAGACCTAAGCAGTAAGTTTTCAAAAAAGAAAACGATTACTTTTTGAGCTTAGTAAATACCAGTAGCAAGTCTTTCACACGAAGATCATGTTCAGGCATATAACTTCACGTCAAAAGATGCAGTCTAAGGACCCACAGCCCCACTACTTTTTTAAGGGATTTTCTATTTCAAAATTTTGGATTTTTTAAAGTAGGAAACAAGACATGTTAGAGTTGAGGAACTTGAAGTTGCTCAACACTGTAAATCAGTAATACTTGCCTTGAGCACATTATATGTCAAGTAAAATGGTTATTTTTCTTGCCAATACTCAGAATTTGTTGTTCTTAAAAGGAAAGAAAGTAAACTCAACATGTTCTATGATTTGAACATAAGCCAAAGAAAGGGTATGAGAAAACTGGAAAGGGACAGAAGCCAAAAAGAAAATATATCTACAGTAATACATTCCAACTAAATTAGTACCAATAATTCTTACCGAGTTTTCAGCTAGTGCAACCCAAGATAACATCTACAGTTTAATTTTTGAACTGTTTTATACTGTAATATTTTATACAGATTTTCTTTCATCATTCCTTTCCTCCTCCTCCTCTCCCAGCTTCTCTATGGTGTCTACAGAGCCAAAGCAATGGCAGACCTATGGGGGGGACCTCTTAAAGTGAGTGTGATTTAACCTCACAAGACTTCATGAAGAGATAAAAATCAGATTCCAAAATGCTTACTAGTTTCATAAAAGATTGACCAGTAGATAACAGAAGAATAACAACTTAATCAAATCTCAGGAGAAGAAATGAAGGATTTCCAGCAATTTTTTAAAACATTAACTTTCTTGGTATAGAAGGCCTAGTGAGCATTAAATAAGGGCCAAAATAACAATTTCTTTGGACTGTTGATAGTAACAGAGAATTGTTTTTAATCAGCTCAGTCAATCAAAAAGAAAATACTTGGTTTGTTTCTGGGCACCTTCTCAGTCAGAATGCAGCTTGTGCTGCTTGGCCACCCGGTCACAAAGCAAATACACACTTGTTGAGCAAAACTGCTTTGGGGAACCTAGCGGCAGAGGGGTTCGGGACAGCTTGGGGCTGTCACAACACCAGTGGAAACCCATCCAGCATTTGACCTGTTCTCCCTACCTCTCCCCCATCCCTCCTTAGGCTCAGAGCCTTTCACCGTCTCCTGTCTGCATTTCCCAAGCCCAGCCACAGCAGCTCAGTGGCTTCCCAACAAGCCCCGTGGAAAGGGCTGCCTTCCCTTTCCCTTTCTCCCTCCCCAGTCCACATTCTGTGCCATTTGAGAAGATCCACTCCACAGCATAAGTTTTTGGTAAGATACTCAAATCATCGGTTTTTCATCTGTTTTAAAAGACTTAAGCAGTCTAATTCTCTTTTTCTAGTCTGTAAAACTAGCAGTTATTGTTTTGTTTGCATGTTTAGAGCTAATTTTATTTTTAGACTCATACTGCTTTAAAGATTTTATTTATGATCAGATAACACCATTTCCAAAATACCTGAAGCAATATGCAAAAAAGCAAACGGGACAAGTCAATCCAACCCAAACAGAAGATAACTGCAACTTTTCCCATGGTGCAATTAACTTCAGAATGCCCTTACCTTCTTACCTTTAGAAACAGAGGAGCAGACTATTCCAACAGAAACAGGGTATGGAGTTAAACTTGCCAACATACAGAGCCATTTATATTTTTTTTTCCCATTAGAACCCAAATGACAGAATAATAAGTTGTATTAAAAAAAAAGGTTTCATATCCAGTTAGGAACTATAAGTCAGTCACGCAGAATACCTACTAACGCTGCTAGGAGCTTGCCTACATCCCTAAGGGCCTGAAGCACAAGGGGTCCCCAGGAAGAGCAGTGTCAGGGGCCAATGCAAACCTTCTCTAAAAAGGTAGGAAAGCCATACTAAAGTTTGACCAAGTCATTTCAACACATCCCTATTGACTGAGAAGTCACTTTCTGACAGGATATCGGTATCTGATGATTGCCTGCATCAGATACTATAGACAGATATTAATGTGACATTTCACCCACCAAAGACAGAAAGAAGCTATTGCCAAGCCCAGTTTTAACAAATTATTTTGTCTTTAAGCTGAAAGATCAAAAATACCAACAGCTGAGCTTAGAACATTTTTGCTAATTCCTCAGCTTGCTCAAAACAACGAATAACAGACACTGAAGAAGAGCTCAAAAAGGAAAAAAAAAAAAAAAGCTTGCAATTGATGAAGCACTAATTTGGCAGCAGAGATTCCTCAAGATGGTACAAACACAAGTTCCCTTAAGCAGACAGAATAATGTTGTACTACCAGACATTGCAAATTGTTTCAGTCTTACACCACAGTCGGAGCAGTCTGGATCTGGATGACAAGTACTGGCCCTAATTCACGAGCCCTGTTTTATGTTTGCCTTTAATTCCCTGGGCTGTTGTTCCTGCTTGTCAGATGGATCGTCTTTAAGAGGAGATTTTAACAGTATATGCTTACTTTATCAAAAATTATCAATCTGGAGTTGCAGTCATCTGACCACCAGAAACAACATGCAATTCACAGGAGCCACTGAAGGAAATAATGGGTCATTTTCTGTTCTGGGGCGTGAAGGGGAAAGGGCAGGAAGGGGAAGCAAGATCATTAACCACAGTACACTTCTGTAATCTTCACTACAGAAAAACTTTGCATGGCTATATACAGAAAATTTATACCATTCTAGGTTTCTACCTCCATGCTTTTCCTGCTGCAGGTGCTACAAACAACATTAATTCCTTGGGAGCAACGAGACTACAGAAGGAGTCACTTCATTTACAGAGGATTTATAGGTGCAGTTCATATGGAAACAAAGATTTAAGCTCCTCTCATCTGTTCTACCTAAAAAGCAATATCCTCCAAGCAGACCTGAGGAACCTATCACAGAGATTCCACCCAAGACTTTCAGCCATTGTACCACAGGCCCAGGAAGCATGGACGTTACCCCTCCGGGTGAATGTCAGGCTTTGCATGGCCACATCAGCCAGCACTACAGCCAGCTCACCTAGGCAGCATCTGCAGCTTATTCTACACCAGCAGAATATCTATTATTCCCCTCTGGGTGCTGCATGTTACACGCAAGCATTCAGACACAGAAGATGTATTAAGTGTTTGCTTCAGTCAAGGAATTCCTAATGAGCATCTCCCGGATGCTAGTGCAGAGCAGATGGAACAGAGTAATTAATCCACTGCTTGTGTTGTTTGAATCCAACTAAGTCTTACATAATAGTCCAATGTTCAACAATATTCTGAATTTTACCGTTTTTTCTATAGACATTTCAAAAATGCTTTAACACTGGGGGGGTTGTTTTTTTCTTGTCGTTAATGATAAAAAAACAAAACACAAAACTCTATCAACACTCAGATGACTAAATCACTTTTACTTAGTTTTCAGCCTACAAAGTAAAAATTTCAAAAACAGATATGCCAAAAGTGGTCCTTAGAATAACAATTTTAAAAAAGCACTTATTATAAGAAAGTCTCAATTACTCATGGAGCAGTGCAGCAAGGCTTGGCTGCACAGAGTGACCTGGGATCTATCAGAGTTTGTAGCCTGACCTTAGCACTGCCCTTCATCCATCCAGGCTAGCCCCATGTGAACTTGATAGACATAGTCCAGAGCTTAAAGGGTGCTGCCTGTGATGTCTTCACATCATTATCGATGAAGAAACCTCACATCTGGTGTTGTGCCTAAGCCAGGAAGTCCTCCTGAAACCCAGGGAACTGCAGACCATTGAGCAAACACAACCAAATAGTCCTGCATGATCCAGCTCAGCCCTGACTGTAACAACACTAAGACAAAAAGATCAGTTAAACCCAGTACAGACCCACCCAGATTTTTGGCAACACAACCTTCAGCATCTTCAGAATCACAGATAAATATATTACAGGGGTTCTTCCAGTATTCTTACTTTCTCTACCCGTGTTATCCCAGAAAATGGATTTTCGACTATAAAGCTGTGGCTGCTATCCTGCTCTTTCACCTTGTACAAGACATCAAGGGCTGCATAGTGAGCTGGACCAAGTTTTTCCAACATCTGAAAGCTACACACTGGGAATTCTAGAGACCACTTCTGCACGCATGGTCGCACTTCCTCAGAAGCCCAATTAGTTTATAGCCCAGACTGATCGAATATAAATACAGAGGACTGGAATCACTGATCCCCAAGGATCCTTCTAGCTCTGTTCACAACTATGGGATTCACCTTACCAAACTTGTGCCATCTTAAGTGGATGACATACAGCTTATGACAGCTAGACTGCCTGTATAACAGACACATAATGGTGATTCACTCAGCTGATTGGGAAGAGGAGACGAGTATGAAATGGAAACACACATTTCAGAGAAGTTCAAGTGTTGACTGACCGCCTGCCTTTTAGAAGGTATGCAGAATTACAAGGCTCATACCTACATTTTATGTGCATATATAGAATCACCAGGAGGAAAGGGCAGGGGGGTGCACGATAGGCTGACTGAAGGAATAATTATGAGCAGTTTGTGAGAAAGCATCCTTCCTTTCCAATCTCACAGCTCTTCAACTTCCTGCTAGCCATAGCTTCCAGCAACTTCAGAAATGTACAGAATATTCCAAGATCTTAAGACATTCCAAACCAAAAAAGCGCAGAGAAGCATACTTCTCCATATCTTCTCTAGAGAACTGATGACTTTATTTCAAGAACTTACACAAGAGTTGCATCAGCCTTTACTAGTTGACTTCTGAATTGGGTAGCCTGAAGCATGAGGATTCCTCTCTAAAAGAGCACAATAAATATTCCAGTCGCCGGTAGATTGGTTACCCAGGACAGAAATTTCCCTCTCCTATCTGCAGAAATCTAAAAGTTAGCCATTTAATTACATACAGACTTCATACGTAGTCCCTGGGAAGTGAGCAATTCCTCATATTCCAAAAGAGACAGAATGAATCACTCCCTGGAGACAATCAAGCACTTTTTTGCCCCATCAGTGCCAACCGGATTTTAGTACGTCTAACCTGCACCTTGCTCATCAAAAGCTTTATGACACCCTGGTGGTATTCTTAGTTCAACGGTTTTGTTTCAGGCAGTTCACAGATTTGTTTCAAGTTCTGTTTGAGAACTCTTTCTTGTAATGTATTAACCACAGAGTAATTAAAACAAACAAACAAATGTACAAAACAATAAGACTAAGGAAAACTTTACACAGCTAGGCACCAGAAAGACACGGTGAATTTGAATCTCCCGAAGACAAAGCACCAACGCACTTGTGTCATCCCATGTAACACTCAGATGTTTTCAGCAGAAAGAAGCTTGAAACAAAGAACTGATAAACTGGAAATGGGTGAATCTGAGAAGCAAAACGCTGAGACTGAAATATTGCTGTTAACGTAGTAAATTATGCCTGTTAGGCATAATTTGCAAGTGCAAGATAATTTCAGAAAATTAATAGAGCAAGAAACAATCAAAATATATTCATCATAGCCATATTTAATGTGCATGATGTGGCATTATCATATCTTCCTATATTGGGATCAGCTGTTCAAATTTATGTTTGAGAAACATCCAACTTGTGAAGAAGTATTTTTGAAGCTGATTTTTTACAACTTCAAGGATTTTAAATAAATACCAAATAATTTACAGCCATTCCATGAGTAATTTTTTGATTATTAACAGCTGGAATTTAGAACATTACAAAAACCATTAAAGTGATCTATTAGCATTTTCAAGGCTAAGCTGCGCGTAACGCTTACTGTCCTCCAGGAAAAGCAGGACAGGCTTTCAAAGCAAGTATTTAGAAGAGAATGTATTGGTCAAAACAGTGTCTTTTCTTATCATTAGCTATACATGATGGAAAATGAGTTATGAAACAGCATCAAGACAAGGGTTTTTCACGGGTGTTCCTAGTATAAGTGTTTTACTGCACTCTTCAATACAACATAGGTATCTATGGCAATAGGGCAGTTTTTACATTGTGCTTTATCATAATCAACTGCTCACAGGAAGACAAACCCCTTTCCTAAGAGTCTGCAATTTAATGAGAAGGTAAAGAATGGAGTGAGGAAAGAAGAATACTGGTTCAAAACCTCGGGTCACAGACACAGAAGGTCTGAGGCACTTGCACTGAAGCCCAGACCATTTCCCCCCGAGACAGAAAGGTCTGCAGATACAGCTGACCTCTGACAAAAAGCCCAGTCCATCTTTCCTACTAGTTAAGCATTCATTAGAGAGAAAAAAAAAAAAGACTTATAAAATGGCCTTAGTAGCAAAAGGTAGACCCACATTTTCATAATGTATAAATAACAAAATGGTTTCCACAGTTTGTTAAACACAGCAGATTTCTATTTTTTCAAATGAAGTGCATAGTCTATATCTTGCCAGTAACACAGCATCTTTTAACCCTCAGAGAACATCCTTTTCTTTGATATGGGACTGCTTCACAATCCAGCTGTAACTTAAATGACAGCTGCAGTCTGTAAGGCACTGCAAAAACTCTGAAGAGCACTGCTAGCAGGTCGAGGGAGGTGATCCCTCCTCGCTGCTCAGCACTGGTGGGCCCTCGCATGGAGTCCTGGGTGCTCCCGAGGCTAAGGGACACAGACATACTGGAGAGAGCCCAACCAAGGGCCAGCAAGATGGTGAAGGGTCTGGAGCACCTCTCCTACAAAGAAAGGCTGAGAGAGCTGGGACTGCTCAGAATGAAGAGGGAAGGCTCAGGGGATCTTAGCAATGTGCATAAGTACCTGCTGGGGGGAGCGGGGGGAATGACGCCGAGGGATCCAAACTCTTCTCAGCAGCACGCAGTGACAGGGCAAGAGGCAATGGGTACAAATTAAAACACGTGAAGTTTTGAAATTCCATTTGAACACAGGAAAACACTTTTTTATTTTGTTAAACTGTCAGGGTGATCACACACTGCAACATCTCGACTGTAGAGCCCAGAGTCGTAGTGCATGGGGCTATATCTGGCTGGCAGCCAGCCACTAGTGGTGCTCCACAGCCACCCTGTCAGAAGAGGTGACTCTCCTGCTACATTTAGCATTGGTGCAGCCTCACCCAGAATATTGTGTGCAGTTCTGGGCTCCACAATACAAAAAGAATGTTAAGGTCCTTAAAAGCATCCAGAGGAGGGCAACAAAGCTAGTAAAAGGGCCAGAAGACATGTCCTGTGAGGAGAGGCTGGGGACACTTGGGTTGTCCAGTCTGGAGAAGAGGAGGCCGAGAGGCGGCCTCATGGCGGCCTACAGCTCCCTGAGGAGGGGAAGCACAGAGGGAGGTGCCGGTCTCTGCTCCCTGGGGACCGATGACAGGACTCACAGGAACGGCACAGAGCTGCGCCAGGGGAGGCTCAGACTGGGCATCAGGAAACATTTCCTTGCTGGGAGGGTGATCAGACACTGGAACAGGCTTCCTGGCGAGGTGGTTGATGCCCCATGCCTGTCAGTGTTCACGAGGCATTTGGACAATGCCCTCATTAACATGCTTTAGCTTTTGGTTAGCCCTGAAGTGGTCAGGCAGTTGGACTGGATGACCTCTGAAGGTCCCTTGCTACTGAACTATTCTGTTCTAACAGGTCATCCAGAGTTATCTGGAGCCTCTGTCTGTGGAGAGGAGCAAAACCCAGCTGGACATGGTCCTGGCCAAGCAGCTGTAGCTGACCCTGCCTGAGGTGGGGGTTGGATTCAGGATCTCAAGGGATCCCTTCCAACCTCTGGGCTTCTGTGATTCACTGATGGTAAGTTACAGACAAGTATCATAATTAAACGGTATTAGCCAACACATTTGTTCTTATATGTACTGATATATCAGATATCTGACAAATTCCTCTATCATCATTTGTCATTCTCCAGTTCAGATACTGAATTTATATTGTTTCCTCACCTCCTTATTCCTTCATCCTAATAAAAGAGCATAAATAATCACAAAACACGATTCTCTCAGCCTGTTTCAGGTTTTAAAGAAATTTGATCCACAAACTTTCTTCTCTACTTAAATGAATGCAGATGATAATTACTTCTGCTTTCAAGAAGTCGAAGAAATATTTAAAACAACCAATAAAATTTTAATATTTAGCAAACAAACGTTGCAAAAATGAGCAACTGCCAGAGACATATACTACAGAGGTCATCAATCTTTCAAATGTAAACTACCAGGCTATTCTTGTGGGTGTTTTGTTTTTCTTCAAACAGGAGACTTAGTGTGTCAAGACAAACATAGCATAAGCCTGCAGATCCAATTTCTCAGAAAGACTAATTATTGTAAATAATTTATTAGAAGTATTTTAGCCCTGTGCTGGGCAAGAGCTCCCAGGTCTTAGAGCTCTAAAGTCAGCAAGAGATGCTACTCGCCATGAAAACACCCCTAGGAGCTGCCAGTCCTGAGCTACCTGCCACTGCCAGTGTTCCCACAACCACAGCATCTTCCAGATCAACTCCTGTGCTCTGAGGCAGCCTTGAAAAAAAATAAATAAATAAATCCGTGTTTTCCCTCTCTCTGATAACCATAGCAGTAGTGGCCCTTAAAGCACGCAGCAAAACATGTTCTGATGTTTACATGCTGTTCCTATAAAAACACAGGTCTCTCGGTCATTGGCTTTCACCAAAGCAGTTGCTGAAGTGCAATGGATTTTAACGTATTTTGGTTTAGAAATAAAAAGCATTCCCGCTTGCTTCACTTCTACAGCTTGGTTCCACATTTCAGAGTAATAATCTTTCCACAGGAGTAAAACTCCAAAACAACTTGGCTCCCTGCTAGCTCTGCTTACCAGACCACAGTACAGAGTATTCATGCGAGTGATCCAAACTTGAGGTTTTTCCACCACACAAAATAGGTGAAAAATCACCCCCCAGTGTAGCTTGCTCTCTCAATTTCTTACCTGCAGCAAGTAAGACTAAGGCTTGCAAAAAGACTTGCTGTGTTAAAAGATTTTATTTGCCTGTTTTGCCCACCTTCTCCCCCCCCCAGCTGGTGATTTACAGGCTTCCTTAAAATACAGTGTCAAACTGGATAACCATAAAACACTGAGCGAAAGGAAACCGCCATCTCAAGTCTAAATATACCATACCACTATACAAAAATATACCAACAAACTTGTATTTGAATGGAGAATTCCACCAAAACCACAAAAATGCTGTATTTATTTACAGCATATACAATACCTATTACCATTACTATGCTGCCACATTCTTCCTTTACAATGTATTTAGAATGTAAAGGCATTCATGGCAAGGGAACAGCCCCAAACAGCAACTGAGTGCTCTCAGGTAAAGATACATACAAGTCTAAAAATTCCACATTGTTCTTCTAGATGTTTCTGTCACTTCTCTAAGCAATATATGGTAACACATTTGTTTCCAAGAACACTAATATACATACGTAGGCATTCTCTGTAGATGTGCACTGTTGCACTGTATCACACTTTAAATGCAGATGCTTTAAATATTTTTCTCAGAGTCCAGTATACTGAGCTTTATGAAGAAACACCCAAAGTTTTCAACTAAAACGTGCTGCCAATAGTAGCCCAGAGCAAGATTTTACAACCAAATTATAAAACCCCTAAATCTCAGGTTTTATAATACCATCAGTGACACAGTCTTAACTGTAGCGACGAGACAGGCGCCGCTATAATGTTAACAGCCAGTATGTAAACATTCATTCGGCCGAAGGGGGTGCAGGGCAGTCCCAGAAGGGTCCCTTCAGAGCTGCCCCAGAGCTTATAGGGGGCTTCTTTGGCTTAATTGCTTACCAGGGGCAGAAATGGAAAAAAACGTTAGCCAAACAGTGAGACAATTAATTTCATTAAAATTGTAGCCGTGTCCCTTGTTAAAGCTTTATTTCTAACTCTTGAAACTCATTATTTTTTAAACAAGAGTCCAACAAACTGAAATTTGCCATTTAGCTATCAGGAAAATATAACTGAAATGGTTTTGAAGCATTAGCAGGTTTACAAAACACTCGAGAGAGCATCATTCCTTTCTTTGAGAATAATGAATCACAGACGTCTTAAATACTGGCTGTTCACTGAACTACCAGACTTCTTTGTCTCAGAAATCGGAAAGGTACAACCCATCTAGTCACATTTCCAGCAATACACTGGCTTCAGCCAAGCCTCATATCGCCTTTCAACAGCTTCATTCACAGCAATTTTAACAAGTATATTCAGTTACTTCCTCGCCTTCTAACAGCCCCGGTGCTCCCGGAACGCAGCAATGCCTCCTCAGCTACGCGCTCAAGTCTTCTTCATAGCCTTTAATAGACGAACACGACTATAGGAGAATAACTTCGAATTACAAACAGAAGACACAAGGCAGAAGCAAAATATTCATTTTTCAAGGTTGCAAACAAGCAGAATTGCTTCTTATCAACGGCTTGAAACAAGCCCTACAGGAGTAAGTAAGGAGCGCGCTGGTAAAACAGCTCCAGACAGAGGTCAATAAAATGGATGTAGGGATTTCCTAAGGAAGCTTAAGGAAATGAATATGACTGAGCCATCTCTACTTTTGGAGAGACTAACAGACCTTTTAATGTCCAATACTACAGAAATAAAATCTGTGACAAAAGAACTGCAGATACTTAATNAAAAAAAAAAAAAAGTGAAACTGCAAATAAAATTACGTTATTTTACATACACTTGTGCAAGTGCATCTGTTAGGAGATTACTTATTATAACAACCACCATTATTAATATTAATACTAATTGTAATGTTAAAAAGAAATTATATTTTATATTAATAACCAATCATAATAACCATTGTTATTATGATAATATATACTTAACGAGTACTTAAAACGTGGAAGCCACCACCAAATAATCAAAAGGAATTAGAAAAATGTACATTCTGGTGAACTCTACGTTTCTCCAGGAAGAGAGTACTTTCCTTATGTACAAGAACCTTTTCTACCCACGTGAAAAAATATAACGTACCAGTAACACCTACAAGGCTTTGTTTCATTTGTCATTTTTTAACATCTCTATCAGAGCCGCAGATACAGAGAAAAGAAATAAGATGGCAAGAATAACGCTAATAACTTCAATATTAACAATATCTAACCCTGTGCCCTCTCAGCACTTCTCAGAACATCACAATAACACACCACATATGCAGCTAACAGCCGTCAGGTTTTAATTTCTAAATTCTGTATTGGTCAGTGAGGATGCCTCCTCCTAATCCTAACAGGCAATCCACACTGCTTGAAAGTACCAGAAAAAGGCAAAAATTCCAAGTTACTCCTACAGGGGTAGGGCACTAAAGGGGTAGAATATGAATCAACACATTACAAACACAAACTAAAATATAAAATGTAGATACTTATGTATCTACATTCAACTATGATCTAAGAAATCATTCTTATCAAAACATTACTTAATCGCAATAACGTGACGTGTTCTTTTCTGGTAACACAACAGAACATTCATATATCCTGATCCCAAGCATACAGAAAAGTTTACAAGTGTTTTTATTCCTTGGCCTTTCTAGAGATCCTAATAAACTAGTATTCATACACGGAATAGCCATGCTTTATAATCACCAAATAGAATCCACATGGACATATGCACTAACGTGCAATTTATATCTTTATAGAATAGTGGTATAATATAATGCAGATCATTTTCTGAGTATGTTTGACATTTCTGTTCAATCCCAGCTCCCTTCTCCATTGCTAGTGCCATGCAAATTTAAGTTACTCATTACACAAACTATAATCAAACCACTTCTATAACACCTCAGAGAACACGCTCCCCCTCAGGACTGCCGTGCTGGTCTCTGAAAGACTAGCTGCCCATCTCTTTTTCCCATTCTGCCATAAGAATTTTAAAACATACAAGGCTGGCACACACGTACAGTGACACTCAGGAAACTCTGATTTACAAGCATGCTGTTCCCAAGTTCAGGACTGACAGGGATGCTGTGCAAGCAAATGCCAGTGAGGCACTTAAAATAGGGTCTCCACTTGGGAAGAGATTAAGTGATTAAGCCTGATGGCGCTGCCAGCTGCTACTTGCAATTTAAAGGGCTAGAGATGTTTATGAACTAAAACCAGGACTTTTTCCCACCTCCCTGACTTCTCCTTGTTGAAAGCTACTCAGGAGATGACTGAAAATGCCACTGTGTCTCTATGTCCAAAGTCAGTTTCCTAAGAGACCACAAAAGTCTATTAAAATCTGGTTTTGCCTGGAACAAAAGCTAACAAACGAACAGATCTGAAATTAGAAAGTCGTATTTCACTGGGTCTGTCAGCACCAGCATTTCACACATTATACATGGTTAGCATCCAATAACTTACCAAACAACTTTGTATCTTAAAAAAAAATAAGCTTTCAACTATCTTTTGATGCCATTTATCTGTTTTTTCATTAATAAGAGTGACTGCACATTTTCAAGCTCCCAACACAGCAGCAGGCAGATTTCCACAACTAAGTGCTGGGAAGGCCCCATCATCTTCCTGCCCAACAGCACGATCATCTTATTTGCTGGAGAACTACATCTGAATATCCTTTTTCCCAAATTGAAGTTAATTATTCAGCAAAAGATGCAACGAATGTTTTCTAAATATTATCAGCACCAGAGGAATAAGAACACATAGCTTTCCTATGGACAAATATTTGTAATTATATCTCTTTATGAGGCTTTAATCAGCAGAGTACAAAATACCTCCTTGAGCAGTTCAACTTCATGCATTATGGTGCCAGAGCAATGCTTCCTTTTTACATTTTGTCTGATGCAATACAAAGTGAACATTTTAGGCAAATTACATTAGGTCACGCATTTTCGATTCTGACACACAAGAATTAAGGATTTCAGCACTATACATTACTTGTTGTATCTACTTTTGTCATTTTTACACACCTCTATCTCAACTTTTATTTCTTCCAAATCTCAGAAGCTAAATAGATGCTCATTAACGTGGCAAAGTTTTCTTGCATTGCCACTAAGACTTTCAAAAATCACCGTTTGACGTAATATTTCCCTGTGTATTCTTTTTGTTACACTTAAGAAGTTTTAGTTCTGCAAGTTTTTCTGAGTTGTTCACTATTCCATAAAAATCCTCTGTGGTTTGCGTTTACAAGCAGTTTCAGCTCCTGACTGACAAACAGTCTGAAATCTACAGGAAACTCATAAATGGGAAGAAATGAGGCTGGTAGTCTTATCTACTGTTATCTAGAAATAATAGAAGCCTGACACATGAAGTCCTCACATTGTAGCAGGTCTCCAGGAAAAGTTAAGCATCCATGATCAAAGAAGGAAAACGTATTTGCTTGCACTGCAAAATGAAACACTGATGTCAACACAACGCTGGAGTCTAAGTAAATACAAAGAGCTCTACAAAAATGAATCCACCCTTTTAGGAAGTAATTGCAGTAAGATGAAATCCAGTCAGCTGGAAAGGACTTTTAAAAAATAAATAAAAAAAACGGATAACTTCCTAAATTAATTAAAAGAATTTATTACTTTAATGTTTTTGTCTCTACCATTACATTAAATAACATGGCTCAGAAGTGCTCCCACCTTTCCAGATCTTCTTACATATAAAAGAACATCCCTCAATTTCCAAACACAATGAATAATAAATTCTTTTCAAAGGAGAGAACTTTGACAATCCTACCTAAAACACAGGTTGGGCTTTGCTTACTCCATCACTGAAGTTTAGGAATGGGGCCTGACAGTCCCATGACAACATCGCGTATATGTATTTGCAGTTCTTTCGAAATGACTGCATACAGAAGTGTCAGACATTCATGGTAATCAGAACTGCGTTCACATTACCTCTAGGACTGAAACACCCTCACTTTCTTTTCAAGCGTAATTCACAGAAGCACAGAATGGTTGAGGTTGGAAGGGACCTCTGGAGATCATCTGGTCCAACCCCCCTGCCGAGCAGGGTCACCCAGAGCACGTTGCACGGGATGGCATGCAGGCAGGTTTTGAATATCTCCAGAGAAGGAGACTCCACAGCCTCTCTGGGCAACCTGTTCCAGTGCTCTGTCACCCTCACAGTAAAGAAGTGCCCCCTCGTATTCACCCGGAACTTCCTGTGCTTCAGTTTGTGCCCACTGCCTCTTCTCCTGTTCCTTCTATTACGCTTTTGTCACCACCTCTGCCTCAAATAGAGCATATTAACTAGATGATCAAGACATCTCATTCCATATTAAAGTAATTAAGCATTATAGTTTTCATTATTGATGCAAGCTATCAAGGCAAGTTGCATTTCAAAACATTAAAACCTTACAACCCAGGATTACAGCTGCCATTTTTCATGGCCACATCATAAATGGCAGCTTTCAGCTATCCTTGGATCTCCCAGAGCTTCCACCCCGCTGCTTCATGCTTTTTGTAAGTAACTTCATGTTGATATCTGAGCTTCAGCACCATTCCGTAAGATACAGAAAGCAAAGCCTTTTGCATCATTACTTTTCATCCAATTTGGATTATTTCAGCTCTTCAAGTTATTTAGTTTTTTCCACGACATCCCATTATTCCTTGACATTAACTAGCATCATGTCATTAACTTATGTCATCGTCAACTTCTGTTAAAAATTTCATTTTCTGTGACTGAATGCAAACATTATTTAGATTAAAAACAAGACAAAAAATACATAGCTTCATTAGGAAATCCTAAGTAACCCAGCTTCATTAGGCAGTCCTAAGAAACCCAATTATACATCAAACCAGAAAAACAAAACACACACACACAAAAAAAAAAAAACTTATCATTGGTAAAGTGTTTTTTCATTGTAGCTCCCTATACTTAAATCTAAGGTTGCAAAAGACACTATTTCAAATGAAGTACACTTCCAGCACTTGGAAACAAAAGGAGTGAATTGTCAAGTTACCAAAACAAGAAACATTATTATATAAAACACACATATATAAACACAAACTGTACCTGCTTTTCCTTTCAATGAGAATAGCCATGTAAGAAGCCGGTAAAGCAGCACCAAAACCAGGAGACCAAAAGTAGAATTTTCCAAGTAGTTTCCTGAAAATGTAATTTGTACATTTATTACATGCAAAGCAACCAAAATATTGATGTACAACACTATACTTTTACCTTAACCATAAAATTATGCACGTTCCATTAAAATGAATTTTGTCCCTTTACATTAATCAATACTTAAAAATAAATACTTAAATAAAATACTTAAATACTTAAAATACTTAAAAATAAATACTAATCTTTTTTTTTTTTTTTACAGTTGGATAGTTCTTCTCAGAAGGGTTACATAAACATTTAACACCTGAAATACTTCATTAATGTATCGGTTTCATGTAAAGGATTCCTTTAAAGAAAGCAGTACTTCCAAGACATGCTTCTGAAAAGTTGCAGGTACTAACTACAGAAAAAACTCTTAAAAAAAAAAACAAACACTTATAGTAGCTCTTTTCTCTGCTACTTGTCTGAATACATCTTCAGGAAGATGTGCCTTGTGGAATGTAGGAATGTGATCCAGTGAGCCAGAAATCAAATCAAATTATTATAGTATACATCATGCTCTGAAGACAGGCAGACGATTGCTACCAACAGTAAATCACTCACACTAAGCCAGTCTGCACATTACAACTGGAACCAGCAGTGAAATCCCAGTTCTGTTAAGGCCAGTGGGAAAGCTCCCACTTCTGGCAACCAGAGCTGGGTTTCTCTCCGAGTCTCCGCACAATTTCAACTACGAAAATTCGTCCAACTTGAGGAGTTGGAAAAAAAAAAAAAGGTTACACAAATGCTGACAACATCTAAGAAATTATTTCTATAAAATCAGTCACGGTGAGAATAGGAAGACCAAAATGCCCTTTGGGGACAATGGCCTCAGCCACATTTGATCTGTTCAGAACATCTGTACCTTCAAACTAACTCAGGCTGACCGCAGAAGCAAACAACAGTCAGGCAGTCATGAAATTTGGTAACGTGATAATAAACACACTTCAATTAAACTGATGCTGCTCAGCTGATAAGCACTATCATTTGAGGAAAACACAGCATTACAATGGAATCTCCTCTTCTCAAAATAAAGTGAATAAAATACAACAAAATGCCAAACACATAGGGTAGGAAACAAATTTCTTAGATGAAATTTCACATTGACAGCACAGAAGAGTGAACTAGGATTATTAACCAGTACCGTGTTGATTAGCCCACTTTTATTCTTGCTCCAAAAGGCATGATTAGCCTCATTTCATACTTCTGCTGCAAAAATAACATTAGCAGTGAGCAATGCCAGCTTACGTTCAGAAGTGAAAAGAGAGCCAGTGTATCAGCAACAAGTGATGTAATGGCAATTATACACACTGCTCATTCCCACGGCTGCAAAAGGATAATTTCTCAGGATGACAATGCCAAATGCTGCAGTAGCTAAAGTTCATTATTAGGACTCTCTTGGAAAGCAATTACTGTATGAAGTTTCAGAGAAGCCATTTTAAACAAGTATGAATACATCCTACCAGACACACCTGTTAAGTAACAGAACAAATGTCTTTTCTGTGGGAAAGAAACAGGAATTTGTTCTTTCTGCATGGTTTAGACTCCCTCTACAAATGTTACATGTTCAGTTTGGTAAGATTTAGGAAACAACGGTATATTTTACACAATAAAAGTCAGTGAAAATTAAAATGTCCGATCAGTAAGCGAAACATTTAAACTTCTGCTGGAATGAATGAAAACAATTTTTTGTTATTATTTACATGGTTATTTTTACATGGTCTCTGGTTAGATACTAGAATGAGAAATATGAGCTCTCTTTCTGGTTATGCATTTAATTCCTCATTATACAACCGTATTCAACGCTGAAAGGCTGGTTGATACATAAGGTTGAATTGAATTAAACGAGCTAACATAAAGCTGTACGTGGACAAACTGAACTCCTCTAGTTGCTAGGCTAACAACCACGTCTTCACAAGGTTGTGCATTAATTTAATAAAACTGAAAACCTAAAAATCACACCTATCTTTTAACCAATGTAATGCTTGTCAACAGAGGAGCCTAGCACTTCCGTCTGAAGCCTAGACAGATGTAGTCTTCTGGATCTCATCAGCGGAAGAGATTACAACCCACAGCTGGTCTGTCACACATCCGTAACACAGATCACCATCCCCACTGCTCTGCCAACAGAGCAGGCTGCCCACATGCCCTTATTCACTTCCAGAAAAAAAAAAAAAAGGAAGAAGTCATCCAACTTAGCTTGGCAATGCCTTCTGGAATGAGAACATCTATCCAGAGCTTAAGTCATTGCTGAAATTGGACTTAGGTGCTTTTGAAATTTTAGCCACTTATGTAGCAGAGAGAATATAAAACAATTCTCAAAATCATTCAAGTTGCATTTTCTTGCCTAAAATATTACACCCTTGAAAGTATTTGCAGTTGTTTCAATTTCAGTAGTTTTCCCCGGTGAAAAGCAAGCAAATGCTACAAAAGAGCATCAAAACTGCACATAGGGAAAAATAATCTTACAAGGAGACAGTGAATTTCTAAATTCCGAGTAGATTTAGAAGTAAGATGAAAGGACAATTCTTCAGTCATGAGCAAGGAGAAAATTCAGTTAGCTGATGAAAGAGATTTGGGCAGGAATACGTTTCAGAGGTAGTAGGTAATTAATCTGTGAAACTTGGTGCTGCAGCATGCTGGTAGCTGATCTACTGTGCATGGAGCAGACTCGACTCTAAGCCCTAGATAGAATTTAAAGTGGTTATCTGTGTAGATTTGCCATGTCGGGTGCAGGTGGCCTGGAGGACTTGGCTACAGAGCCCCAGACTGACTGACATTTGGTGGGTTCAGCTGAAATGATGCGCATGTACGATACGCTCTAGGTGACCCTGCTTGGCAGGGAGATTGGACTAGATGATCTCCAAAGGTCCCTTCCAACCTCAACCATTCTGTGATTCTGTGAAAAACACATATTAGCACAAGTCAGACTTCTCACCAATAATTACATTTCATATTTAGGTCTTTTAGTTGCTACTGGAAGACTAAAAAAAGTATTTTCTACAGAATGCAGCATTAGACAGTGACTGAAGATTCACTGGGACTTCAGTAAAAGTATGAACAGATGAAGTGGTCACTTTATTCAGGAGACCCTATACACCTGCCAACACATCTCTTCCTGGGTGTTACAAAGAAGGAAACAGGCAACTCCTTCCCAAATGAAGAATTGTGCAGGTAAATATGAGTTAACATGTCCAGCTACAAACCCTTCAATCTGTTGCTTTGCTCTACAATTCCAGGAGCCAGTGGCCGGACAACTTTGCTTCTGAGTTACTGCCACTCCTGCTTTCTGGAAACTCTCCTGCTCAGAGGATAAAGTCTGCAGCAAGTTCTGCATCAACTCAAAGCTCTGGCCAGGTTAGACGTTCATAGAACAAACACAGGGACTTGGACTGAGATGGTTTTATCCAAAAAAAGGGCGTAATAAGCTTTCCAACCAAAAAAAGATACAAAACCTGCAGCACACATCCTATCACACAAATCTATCATATTTAATCTCTTACTACTATCTAGAATCAGATCCAGACGATCTAGATCACATGGTCATAACTTGACTTCAGAAATATTCAGGACACAGTTAAGCAACACATCTACAGTGTTCTGCCATTTCTCTGATGGATTAAAACATACAATACCAAATGGCATTCTGGGCTGGAAAATGAGATACCATTATTTCTGCTCTCAGGGGCTACTGAAGGAAGTCTAAAATCTCCTGTATCACATAGTCATTAATTCAAAGAATCAAAGTTCAAACACGAAAAAAAACACTAAAAAACTTGCACAGAGTGGTTAAAGAAAAAGCAGTAAAGTCTCACATACACATCTCTATCCCGTCACCCACCCACCAGCAGATTAGAGAAGGAAGCTTATATGGCTCAAGCTGCAAGACAATGTTTATATCCAGTCATCAACATTACAAGCTCAGAGTTAGTTCTTAAAAATAACTGTAAATGCATACAGTACACAGCTTTTAAAGATATCACGTATTTATACTGCTTCCTGGCTCGTTCTCACTTTCTCCCTTCATAACACCTGTATCCTTGACCATACTCGAGTACTAACGTGACTTGTTCAAAGACCCTATCCTTGATGACTTTCAAACATCTTCCTGATTAATACAGTAGCTAATTTAAAGCTCATCACTGTGTGAGCAGGATAGGACTGCTCTTTTCCTTCCAATAGATTGCTTTGCACTTTTCCTCTATCAAATTTCGTAAGCCATTTTAATCAACAGATATTTCTGAAGTGGCTGGCAGTCAGTTTTAGATTTTCATATCCTAAATAACCTCATACAATCTTATACTATTCTTCATCCCTTTTTCCAGATTCCTTAGGTGTATGCAGAACAGAGAACAGCAGGAACATCACTGGCAACCTCTTCCTATTATGAAAACTGATTATTTATCCCCCCTTTTGTTTCACACATTTTAACTACTTGTTAATGATTTCCTAACTCCTGGAAGATAGGGAATCTTTCTTCTTTAAGAGTCTTAGCAAGCAATCTTGGTAATCTTGCCATTTGGGAATTCATATATAATGTACCAATCAGATCATCATCAGATACGTATTTATCCTTCAAAGAACACTAGCTAATTTGGAAGGTACAACTTTTCTGATAATGATGTTATCCATTGTTTGTTGGATATGTCCATTTACATCAAATCTTTCTAAGAGAGAAAGATCAGGCCTTCTCAGGTGCTCTCTATGATATATTTGAATTTCCTGCAACTATATATTTGGAAGCAGTAACAAGGAGAAAAGGGAACCAAGTGAATACATTGTCTTCTTTACTGATTTAAAAGACTTGACAGAAGTGAGAGGGGAAAAAAAGGAATGTGCATATTCAAGTGATAAACCAGAAAGCACAGCTGTTGCTTGTCTTACTCCTGCCCGTTACAAATATGTCTATTCAAAAAAAAAAAGTTTTTATATAAATTAAAAAGCTATATAAAAATGTCTTTCCTATTACATTTAATTTTTAGGACAGTATACCAACCTTAGAATGCAAAAGCAAGCAATATACAAGGTCCCATTTGCTGTCAGAAAGGAAGTTGATTGCAAGATCTCAGGTAGCAGCTTGTGCAAATAATAGTCAAGTTTTCGTTTCCTGAGAATAGCTGCAATCTGAGGGAGGAGGGAAGAAAAAAAGAGAGGGGGGGGACAAACTTTAATTCAATCAGACTCTTTCTTGCACACTGTAAAGAAAAAAAATAAATGAAAATGAGACGTGCCCACTTAAGTAGTAAATCAAAGCCTCTTAAATTTGCTGCTTTTATGAACAGTACCACAAAGATTTCCTTTGAACTTGTTCCAGATGTTACAATATTTATACCAGGAAATACACCAAGCAAGCCTAGACGCAAAGTATAGGAGGAATTTTATTACCTTGTTACCGTTGGCTGTAATAGTCAGAAACGTTGTCTGCCAGATACCAGAACTTTAAGCCGCAGTAAATTCACAGTTTTGTCTTTCAGGCAATTGGACCGTCTCACAACAAAGGTCAGAATATCACTACATGATCCAAACACAGGCCCTACACAGTGTCTGTGAAGTGATGATGCACTTCTAGAGGTTTTCCACTCCAACTAACTGCAGCTCCTCCAAAAAAAGTCACCACGTGCCAGAAGAACATATTCCTGACAAATTTTATAGAAACAGTATGTTATCTCTCAAAACTGCCTATAGTGGATCTAAGAAATAAATTAGTACTTGAAGGAAGCGTATCAGTACTTGAAGGGAGCATATAAACAGGAGGGGGAACGCCTGTTCACACACGTTGATAGTGATAGGACAAGGGGGAATGGTTTCAAACTAAGACAGGGGAGATTTAGGTTGGATATTAGGAGGAAGTTTTTCACTCAGAGGGTGGTGAGGCACTGGAACAGGTTGCCCAGAGAGGTTGTGCATGCCCCATCCCTGGAGGCATTCAAGGCCTCGCTGGATGTGGCGCTGGGCAGCCTGCTCTAGTAGTTGGCAACCCTGCCCAGAGCAGGGGGGTTGAAACTAGATGATCTTCAAGGTCCTTTTCAACCCAGGCCATTCTATGATTCTATGAAATTCTCTTCTTGGTCAGTTTTATTTATGTTCCATATTTTATAAAGAATCGTTAGTTAATGACTCAAAACACAGCAGGCCCTCAAAATCTTTCTTGCCCGCAGAAATTCTGCAACTACAAGAACAAGGAGCCAGGCTTCTCTCCGAGGCACATGAGGCTAGGACAAGATGCAGCAAACAAATTCAAACATGGGAAACTCAGATTAGACAAGAAAAAAAAAATTAATTTGAGGATGGCTGAATATCCAAACAGGTCTCCGAAAGTGGTTGTAGACTCCCCATCACTGCAGGTCCATGAAGCTCAAGCTGGAAAATGCCCCTGGCAAGCTCATCCAACTGGCCCTGCTTTGAGCCCGAGGTTGGGACCACGTGGCCTCCACAGGCACCTCTAACCTCCATGCAATTATAGTTTGGTTGCACTGCAAGACACATTTTTATTTTTAATAGCAGTATCATCTTTATCTGCACTGCTTTCCCAGGGACTCTCAAAACCAGCAGGAGTTTTCAGCCAATGCTTAAAATTAGCGAAGTCGTAGACAGAGAGAACTTCAAACTGCTAGTGCTGATGAGAACAACGACAGGCGACCTGTTGGCTCAGTAACACCTCTGGAAGGCTCAGTTCCTCAATTTAAAAACATGGAGGGAACTGTTCTTCCCCAAAACTGTCCACTTGCACTGGATAGCAAGATGTTTTAGCCACAGAGATGAGATGAGAATTCTGCTAGACTAACCATAGGAGAGTTCTGCCAAAATCAGTATCCAAAACGAAGCTTGAACTAAGAATTAAGGAGAAATACATGCATGAACAGACTTCTGAAAACAGATTTACACATTACTTAATCAAGTGTCAAGACTGCTTAAACCATAATGGATTAGGCAATAATGCAATCCAGATAATCTTTCTGTTGAAGCAAAGTCTTAATGCAGTCTAAACACCAGATTACCAGTTGTTACCTCCTCAGCTATTTCTAGCCTACCGGACAAAGGTCGCCAACATTTGGAACAGAAGAACAATTTTTTTTGTTGTTTTAAAAACACAGCCCTTACAGCTGAAGTGTGAAGACTTGTTTCCTCAAAGTAGCAGAAGTATAAAAAGAGAAGATTGGTATCTTATAAATTAACGTCAAATCAAAGCTAACGTTTATTTCTGTAGCTTCCACAATGGGTTTTGTACTACTTTAAGTTTCTGCTTTCCCTTCTCTTTAACAACGACACACAAACCAGCCTGAGGAAACACTGTTCATGATACCCGAGCTATATGCGTAAAAGCAATGCAGCTTGACACGTGCCCATCAAAAGACAAAAATAACACTCACAATTTTCAAAGTGCTTTACAGACAGCAGCTAAGCTAAATACTGCGTACAGCTGAAAGCAGACAGGAGCAGGTTACAAAGCACGCTTTCCTCCTCTCCCCCAGCACCAACGGTGTGATTACAGGGAATAAATACTGGAGATACTTCCAGATTCTGCCTTGCACTCCCTTTCTGCTCCCCACACTTCAGAAAAGTACTATTCCAGCTGAGATTGGCAAGAGAGATCCTGAAATCTGTCAGGCCACCGCAGTTCTCGGTTCCCACTGGGACAAACGCCCCTCAAGGGAGTTGGGAGCTCACCGTGATGAAGGCCAAATCCTTAACAACAAATGCACTGCTCCAGGCTGAGCAGTGGACAACAGCAGCAGATACCAGCATGGAAGGAGAGGGCATCAGGACATCCAGTAGCTCCCTCCCTGGCAAACTAGTCATCTCCACGCAGGGAGCTAACAGAGGCAGCACGAGGGGGCCCAGCAGCCTGTGCTACACGAGCCCCCTGCAGAGTCAGGCACACAGAGATGCACATCTCACTGACAGCGTGGTCTCAGCTCACCAGCACCTTCTGGAGAGACCTTATTGCAGCCTTTCAATACTTAAAGAGGGCTTGTAAGAAGGATGGAGGGAGACTTTTTACAATGGCATGTAGCAACAGGACAAGGGACTTTAAACTAACAAAACTTTAAGTAAAAGAGAGTAGACTTAGATTAGATACAAAGAAGAAATTCTCTACTATGAGGGTGGTGAGGCACTGGCACAGGCTGCTCAGAGAAGCTGTGGATGCCCCATCCCTGGAGGTGTTCAAGGCCAGGCTGGATGAGGCTTTGGGCAACCTGGTCTGGTGGGAGGTGTCCCTGCCCATGGCAGGGAGGTGGAACTAGGTGATCTTTAAGGTCCCTTCCAACCCAAACCATTCTGTCATTCTATATAAAAGGAGCACGAGTCCTTTATTTAGGCACCTAGGGGTGCTCTGTATCAGGACCTTAGTGCTGACAGCTGTAAAAGTCAGTTTGGGGAGTTATTCACTAGAAGAATGAAGGACTGAAATTCTGAGTCAACTCACTGTTCCAAACACTTCACTACCACGCATCCAAGAGGCCAAAAGCAGCTCCAGACCTCCCCGCTGCCCTGCTCACCCCCCTCAGTTTCATTATTCTCTTTCTGAGATGGAGTAACAAGAACTTTACAAAATAAAATTCTTCAGCACTTACAAAATAGTGTAGATTTCCAGCTTTGGTAAGATAGCACGGCATGTCCACAACATCAGCGGAGCAGTGCTGTGCTAGATAATGCCCTGAGTGTTTGCCACCGTACGAAACCCAGACACCTCAATCCCAAACTGCTCTTTAAGGTCCCTTCCAACTGCTAACCCAGAGGTCTCGCTGTAATCCAGGGCACAGAAGCAACACAGCCCTCATACCACTACAAGACCATGGGAGAATCTTACACGAAGTACAAGCCACTCTCGGTGCTGCCTCTCCCTCTGCTTTCTTCCCGAAGCCATGGTGTTTCTCCTGCCTATGAGAAGACAATGACTGCCCAAAATCACATCTGCAAACAGAGGGAGGAGACTGTCAGATTCCAGTGGATTACAACCCAGGTTTCACTTATTCATGACCTCTCCAGACAGACCAATGCAGCCTTATCTATGTCGGAGGGAAGAGTGATGCTCTCAGAGAAAAAGAGATGTTCCAGCATCTCCTTTGAGTAACATCAGCTACGAGGAACACATCAGATCTGCTGCAACTTCCTACTCAGGCTTTCCATAAAATACCAAGTTACTCTTAAAATTTCTTATTTTCAAGGCACCCAATGACCTGGCCTTAGGATATTTAGAAGAACTACACAACTCCCTAGGATAAAGACCGTCATTAACTCCACCCTTCAATGGAACTTATATTTGACCAAGATAACCCTTCTCTGTACAGTAGCACTTTTCCTTTTTTTTAAAAAAAGGAATCAGTAAGGCTGTGGAATAGTTTCACAGACGCTAACAGACGTCACTGTGCTGCGTTCCATTCCCGATAAAGGCATGACATGGCTTGCACTTCCCATTTGTATATATTCTGCATATCATCCATTTAAAAGAAAAAGTGACAAAACTGTAAAATCAAAATGTCACCCTGTATACACATCTCTCTAGGGTAAAGACTAAAAAGGGAACAGAAGACCTAATAAAACCAATGCCCACGATATATCTGATATACTATAAAAACCTATCACACAAGGCAGTATGCTTGTTACTAACATTTTAACTAACAATTAGATTATGACACTTTCTCAAGCAGATCTGCTCTCTGCAGGTAAAGAATATTGAGGTTTGAAGTACCTAACACTAAAGATTTACTTATTCATCAAAAAATTCCAACCCTAGTAGGAATTAAACATTTGTGTCATGGCAGAACATAACCATTTCTCCTATCTTAATTTGCAGGAATTCTGAGATACCTGGAAATCAATAAAGAAAACCCAGATTTCAAAAACTAAAACTGACATTCTCCTCACTACAACGTAATGATTTTTTTTTACACCATTAATTTTTAGGCACTTAAAAGAAACTTTGAGCAGTCTGCAGATGCCGTCGCTGCTTGCCCTATGCAAGCATTTAGCAGAGACCTGAGCGCTCCCTGCCCACAGCCCAGCCCCTGCAGCCCTGCCCGCAGTTTCACTCCACTTTCTTCTCTCCAAACCAGCAGAGCTCCAGAGATAGAGCAAAGAGCCCAGCTCTCCTAATAGTTTTGTACTCTCAGCTTCCTAACACAGTCAACCAATAAATCCTGGCTTTTCCGCTCTCCTACATGAAATACTTTTCTAGATGCACAAGCACTCAACAACTAAGAGCAAAAGGGAATTTAAAACAAATCATGCACTGTCACAGGGCAGACGGCCCAAGAATGTCCAAGGCTTTCAGGACTTTGTGATTTCCTTCTATTTGCATCCACAAGTTATGGCTCTTGATCTCCCTTCACACCAACACAGTCTGCAGAAGATACAGATATACTGCTGCAGAAGGATGAAGCAAAAAGAAACCTAGATATTTCAGGATTCAAAATATAAAACAGCAGTTCAGAAATACAATGTATCAGAGAGAAAGTTCCACAAAAAAGCTGAAAGAGATTGAATTCTAAAGAAAAAATCAGATATATTGAAATATTTTAAAAAATATCAGAAAAAAAATCAAGCATTCAAATAGCATAACAGACATTAAAGGATCTTCTAATATTTTAAATGTCTATTGTTACTTTTCCAGTGATTTGCAAACCCAAAAGACAAAAATTCAAGCCTGCCCTACATACAAGGGGAGACATTTGTTATTTAAATGACAGCTGAGTAACTCATATGGAACTGTATGCTGAAATTTGAAGGAAGTAAAAAGCCTCATGGCAACAAAAGTCTAAAGAATTAGAAGCAGAAGTGTGTATAGCTTAAGAAAATTATCATTATGTTGCTGCGTTTGTTCCATCTGTGCTTAAGTTTTACTTCACAACTGAAACCCAGAAGAGGCTAGTAAGCTACCTAGTGTGTGTACCGCTGGATATTACAATTATAAAGGTAGGCATACATGAATCTGGGTGAAATTTTGGTAGATCACAACACTTCAGTCCTCAGACAACCAAACTTCTGCATTCACGGTCAGACAAGGTGAATAAGACCTGCACAGCAGTAAGGAATTGATTCGATGAACTATGCATGTTGCACGACACCTGTGCCCTACGCACACGGGAAAGGAGGAAGGGGGAGCCAGACCCACCGGCGTGACTTCCAGAGAAAATATTTCTGGCCCCAAACAAAACAGTTGGTTTGATCCTGTGAATGCCATCAGGTAAAGCCTCTAAAATAAGTTAAGTCAAGCATGTGGAAAAGATTTTCTTTCTGCCTGCAAGACTGATCCAACACCTCCCAGTGTCCCATTACCCACCCACCTGTGGGAAAACCGAAAACAGAAAGTCTCCGACCCATTTGTAAGAAAAATAACTCCTTTCCTCATTTCTGCACACAATTGGCTAAAACTTGAAACACAAAATTCAGGTATGTTTTAATGCAGGTCTAGCAACGTTAGAAGAATTTTGAATCCCACACCCACACTACCTATAAAGGAAGGGAACAAACAGCAGGATTAATAGATCACAGATATCACAGCAAGACGCAATCACAACTTGTCCTCCAAAGTCCTTGACTATACAAGCACCGTAAGGATTCCCTAAACGTCTGGTTATCTTTTATGCACCTAGCCCAGACGGGAAGATTCCTCCTTCTCTTGGTAATCAACCTCATTCTGTAAACCAAACACAGTTGCTCTCCAATGGTAATCACTCCTTTTTCCATAAAGTTTAAAACAAGCTTGGATTTAACTCTCACTGCACCCATGGCCATTACAATCTTGAAATATGTAGCTAGATAGAAAAATTTCACATATATGAAAAACTTTAATTCATTCTAAAAAAATTGCTATGAAATTAATTTTAGCATTGCTGGAAAAAGTAGGAGAGGCTACTGTATCTCTATGGCTGTTTTTGTGTGAATAGAAATGAGGGTAGAAAAAACTTTTTTTTTGTGCCTTTATGTACAGCATAGTATGGCATGAGGGAGTTAGAAGAAGGGGGCCACCCCTTCAATTGAACACAAAAACTCATGAAAATACAGCTCTAGTATCCTCAATTTTCACCTATGTCCCTTAGCCACAGACTGTACAAGGGGCATTGGCTTGACTTAATGCATGTGCTAATTGGCTGACCAATATACCCAGGCTAATGGGTTATGCAGCGGGCTAATAAAACACAAAACTTGCACCGACTCTGCTCTGAAGTGAAATCAGCCCACACATGCAACACTGATTGATGGAAACTGAAAAAAGCATCATCATTTCTCTCTCATTCCTTCAGAATACCAACTAAAATTGAGCACATTATAATAAGCTTACTAAAAAAAAAAAAAAAAAAAAAGCTCCAGAAGTGTTCAGACACCTAGCCAAATATCCAGGACTGCAGAGCCCAATGACTTTTATAAAAAGTGGCTACCTACCATGTTGAAGCGCATTTAAAGTGCAAATTGAGAGACGACCAATAACGCTGTGCAGATTGTATATCTAATACATGTGGTGCAAGTCACTGAAAAGCTAAGGAAGATTTTGTACTGTAACTCGTGTGCATGCTAATCAGAATAGTTCAGTTGGAAGGGACCTTCACAGGTCATCCAGTCCAACTGCCTGATCACTTCAGGGCTAACCAGAAGTTAAAAAGCATGTTAATGAGGGCATTGTCCAAATGCCTCGTGAACACTGACAGGCATGGGGCATCAGCCACCTCACCAGGAAGCCTGTTCCAGTGTCTGACCACCCTCCCAGCAAGGAAATGTTTCCTGATGCCCAGTCTGAGCCTCCCCTGGCGCAGCTCTGTGCCGTTCCTGTGAGTCCTGTCATCGGTCCCCAGGGAGCAGAGACCGGCACCTCCCTCTGCGCTTCCCCTCCTCAGGGAGCTGCAGGGAGAAAACTAAAAGCAAAGCAATCCTCAGTATTTAAACTAGTTAAGAAAACACCTTATATCATTCAAGTGACAGGCAGAACTACAGACTGCTGTCAGATTTCTTTCAAAATTATATTCAAACGTTAATTTATACAGATAACATTTAAATGTATGTTAATTATATGTTCTCTTATAAGTTTTTGCAGTTTTCTCTGAATTTTACAAGGACATTATTCCCTTGCTTTAAAAAATGATTTTTAAACATTTTGGAATAACGTAATCTTAAAATGCCCTCAGGTAACATTTGTATTTTGAAAGACACCGTTGTCCAAATCAGCAACTTGCTTCCCATGCTTCCTCTTAACCATTCAGATTTCTTGTTCCTCAATTAGCTGATCCCACCCTGATTTCACAGATTACAAAACCTCACTTCCAGATATTTTTATTTCGTAAGCCAGCTCCTGCAATCCTCTAAGACTGTGTTCCCCTGCTCTCTCCTCTGGCGTCCTCCATCCCTTGAGAGATGTTATATGAGGATTACCATTAGGGGGTTGGGTTGTTTTGCTAGGTTTGGGTTGGGTTGTTTGCTTTGTTTTTTAAACTTTCCATATCATCCACCCAACTAAAAAAAGAAATGAACAGGAAAGCTCACCTGCTTTTTGAATGACACCTACATTACCTTCAGTCCTGGTACCATTCTCATTGCATGGAGGCCTATCTTCACCACTTGTTTCCCTTCTACTTAAAAAAAAGTAAAGGGTGATTTTTCATTCTCCTTGAAATGCCTAACTCAGTACAATCTGCAGTAGCTTTCCTCTTACCTTGAAAATCTTGCACTCCACTATACAGCTGTGCCACCTTCACAGACAAACAGCCCCTTTAACCATGTTCGCTGGCTCCCAGCGCTCGCACTGCCCTTGCTGAGATCTTTGTTCAGTCAGTAGAGCCTGGGGCCTTCCCTGGTTGTTACCATTACTGAGATGCAGGCTCCAAGCTGCTCCTTGCACCTTTGAGCATAAATTCTTCAGTCCAGCTGAATTCATTGACCGATTCTTTTGAAATCCTCAAACTTTTCCCCTTTGAAATTTAAACATCTTACCAAAGGACTATCTTTGTTTATTTTCACTTTCTGAATGAATTGTACTGGGCTGTCCTGAAAGCCACCTGAACAGACCACAATGGTCGCAGCCCGGAATGAAGCTGTTGCAACCAGGTTCTTTCTTTAGTAACATTTAAGCTCGTTTTAGTCATAATTAAACCGGCTTCCAGAAGAATCTAAAGGCAAGAACACACTGACCTGTAGGTCATTCCTAATACAGCACGCAGACAGGGGACACTGCGCAGTACCAACATGATCAGATATCCCAGCACAACGCTATCACAGCAACTCCACGCACCAGGCCCTGACAGAAACAAGTCACATTTCTTCCCGGCCCACCCCAGAGACCCAAGCTGGCATACAGAAGCACAATCAAGGGTAATGCTAACATCCTTCTTAGCCTCCCCACCCTACTTCCAAATACGCAGCACAAACAACAACAACAAGCTAATCACGTTTTAATATATCCAGGAATTCTGGACTATTTTAGAATACAATCTGGCCGCTGCAGCCTTCTCACACGCCTCAGGAAGATGACACATGACGACTGTGCCCACGCTGACAGATAAGACAGGGTCTGTTTTGGTGCATGCTGACTCCCAGGCTGTGCTTAGGACGGATCCAAACAGCTCTTCCTATGAGGAACCGGACATGAAGCGAGGCTGAAGCAGCAGAGGCACGGCCAGCGAGCACCGCCTGGCCTTGGGGCTGCTCTCTGACCCTACCACAGGGACGTAGATACATCCAGGAAAACTGCGTGACACCACTCCCACCTGATTCTGTCTCACCTTGATCTTTGGCTGGTGATACTGTCTTCCACGCAGCAGTTTTCACGATCGTTCATTAGCTAAATAGATTCACTCTTGTTATTGCCTCGTGCTGACCAGCGACAGCTGACCAAAGCCCTGCCAGTGTCCAGGTGCAAGACTACCTGCCCCATGCTGTTACTACTGCCAACAGCCCCCCCATGTCTATATAGAAAGAAAAACGCCTTATTTTTGTACACTTGCTGATAGCATTTGTATCTTTAACAATATTGTATAAAACATTGCCCTAGGGAGCTTACAAAATATAAATAATACAGCTCATGAAAAAGAATACAGACATACAGGGGTCAAACAGAGCCAAAGAAGGTATCAGCACTGCAATGGTAAGCAGGAAAAAAA